>JAZFAU010001178.1:0-20240 GCA_037178615.1 Dione vanillae
TATATATATATATATATATATATATATATATATATATATATATATATATATATATATATATATATATATATATATATATATATATATGCTCATAGCTTATTTTTTCAAATTGGGAAATAATATAAAATGAGACGTAGACTCTGATTCTAAATGATATTCTGAATTATCTTCTGAATTATATTGTGTAAAATAGCTAATTTATCCATTATATTTATGCGAGTGATAGAAGTATTTCATATAATAACATTTGAAGTACAATTATATACTTACGCCGGACAAATCTTAATCACATTGCATTGCATGCCACCTCTACAAACATTATTAAAATCTGTGATAAAAGGGCAAAAGCTTTGATTTTATTTGTGTGAGCGCCATACATACTTATACCTGATATTCTATACTTTGTGCTTGTATTTAAACGCAATGAGCTTAAAGCTCAGTTTTTTGGTTTCCTGAATAATTGTACTATTAAAATGGCAGGCAAAAATAAAACTTTGTAGTAGTTTAAGTTGTTAGAGAATAAGTTCTCTTTATATATTTCTAAGGAAAAAATTAAAAGAAAGGAACACATTATGTGCTTGGTTGCGGAACTTAACGCTAAAACCTTGTCTCACTGAAGCAGAAAAATATATTTTTTTTATTTTTTGTTTCTATATCATTGGTTTTAACCCCATATAATAATAATAATAATAATATTTATTTCATAAAAAGAGCTGTAGCACAATATATATTACATCAGATTACATTTAGACTAAACTACAACAGTAAAATACTACAACAGTTGGTTGGGGTACTGTCCTCTTAGATAGGTTACTGAGTAACCTGTAATAAAGAGAAAAATATATGATATTTAGAGAGAAGAAACAACTTAGAGAAGAAACAACTTAGCGTTCCATGGATTCACCGTGCGGGTGCCGGGCCCATCGTGTTGTAGGAAGAGGAGCTCCGAGCAGCGCTTGGGACTTGCGACCCAAGTGTAGGTTTAAAGGGGCCCCTTTAAAATGCATTAATGCTCACCTTCACTGTCCGAGCTCCTCCCACTACCTAACCAAATTTTAAATGATTCTACCAAAGCCGCCTTCGAAGTGCGTTCTAGAAATGAATTTGTGATAGTTCTAGACAGGCCGAGATCTTTTAATAAACTATAGAGAGATTTCGCTGTTATACCTCTCGCTCCTACTTCAACCGCATAGAAGCTAGCTCTAAACCTATTCCTGGTCAGTTCGTTTGTAAGATCGAAATACTTGTTGAGTTTAAGGTGGTGACTTTTCAGGACATTTGTTTCCCACGGAACTGTAAGTTCTACCAGTACTACGCGTTTTAGGCTTCGAGAATATAGAAAAATATCCGGTCTGGATGACGAAACACAAATATCCTCAGGGAATTTATACTGTTTCTCATACGTGTCCATCACAAGTGTCCAATCAGGATCTGGATCTAATATGGAGAAAGGCTTTTGTATAGGTTTTTTATGAGAACCTTCTTTCACAAACTCTATTGAGCGTTTGCTGGTTGTTATGTTTCTCTGTGCTGTTGCTACTGAAAGACTAACGGCTTCACGTATGATTTCCAGTACTTTGTCATGGCGCCGCGAGTAATGACCACTATCCAAGAGTACCCTACACCCCACCAGCATATGTTTAGCTGTCCCCACTGCCTCTTTACAGATGTAGCAAGATTTATCGGTAGCTTTACCCCATCTCACTAAATTACTTTGATCTGGAAGAGTCATTTGGAACGCATTTAGGTAGAATTTTAACAGTCCTGGAGACCAGTCGTGAATTAGGGTGCGCCATTTTAAAGCTAAAGGGATACAGAATTCTCCTATAGTTAGCCACTCATTTTGCATTTCTAAGCCCATTGCGTGCACCTTATACTTATCGTTCTCGTCTTGCCGAATAAAAGATTTTATTATGTCTGTGTCTTGGACTTTCCTCTTTGATCCTAACCTACTTTACTAAATTGTGCTCCTATCATAAATTGCTTATGGAATTTAAGTCTTGACTCGAGCTCTGGGACACTTCTGTCTCTTGGAAGTGAGGTAACAATCTCATCCCGTGATTTTCCCAGAATATGTGTTTTGGCGACTCTTAGATGTTTATAGAGCTCCGATGGTTTCTTTAATCTCAACCAAAAATTATTTTTGTCTCTAAATAAGGTTGAGGTGTCCGCCGAATGCGCTAGCCCAAGCCAAAACTTCAGCATCTTTATGACGCTTGCATCTAACTTTGCCAAGAGAGTTTTATTAAAATCATATACGAGGAAAGGCCAATTCAGACGTGATGTTAGAAAATTGTCGTAAATCCAAGCTTTCTTGACATTACTTATAGGTTGATGATCTACCTTTTCAAGATCCGTCATAAAGCTGTCGACTAGTATATCTAAAGATGGAGTTCGGCCTTTGTAATCTATTTTCTTACCGAGAAATTTAAAAGGTGCCGCCTCGGAAACTACAGCAATGCTTTCACCGGCAATTTTTAGTCCCGGATCGTAGGAGGTATATTTTGTGTCTCGTCTTCCCAGACAAAGACAGTGACACTTACTAGGTTCATTATCATTGTACAAAACCCGTAATCATGATATTTACTGTCAGATTATTTAAATACTGTCAGACACTCTCTGTCTGTGTTGTCCCTCTTCTCGACGACGATCTGAAATATGTAATAAAAGTTTAAAATCTGTGCGTTTTTATTAAAATTTAAAACATTTGTCACAGCCAATTGTCACAGCCCTGATGGTTAGAATCTTTCGGTATATAGCAAATTTTAAACACATAAATGTAGTAATATGCTTATATGCACTGTATATTATTCACAACATATACTGTATAGTCAATTATATTTTTATAAAAACATATAATAGTACAACATACTACAATACACTGAAGTTTGAAGGACTTTTAGTAAAATTCCAGTGACACTCATTGCGTGTCTCATAATCGTATTTTAAATTAAATAGCCCTGCCGTGCTGCCGTTTAATTTTAAGTTCACTAGGGCAAGATGTTCACATTTGACTACGTTAAAATTATAATTATTTTTATATATCTCAAAACATCTGAAAAGTGCATCTGTATCTCTATTTTTTATGTTTTATGAGCTTTTATCATGTACAAATCTGAATAGGCAAAGGATACCATGTGTTCTACTTACCTAACAAATTCTATTTAAATTTTGTTTCGAAGATTACTGCCATGTTAGTACAGCGTAGCGCAGAATCAAATTCGCGATACCCCTAATAGTGGAACGCAGGGAATAGAGTGTCTTGACACTAGGTTCCAAAGTACAGTGTCTCTCTCCCTTTACCGACCCTTCTATGTGCCGGATACGAAAAAAAAACGCCGTTATATTCGCCGTTTATTACAATACAAATCGTTTTTACGAAATCGAGTTTGAATTCCAACTGCATAAAACAAAAAAAGGTTTCACAATAGTAATTATTTATATTAATATATATAAAAATAATTCTTGACATTCAAGAATTATTTCATAGAAATGGCATCGGAAGCTGGCTGGTTCAATTTTAAGTTTCATTTTTCATTTTATAACATTCCACAGTGACTAAGCTCACTAATAAAATTCTCAGGTACGTAATATTTTTTATATTACTCATAGGTCATTAGGTAGGGCCACATTCTACTAAGTCACTAGCAGGTAGATAGTTCTAATTTGGTACGATATCAATTAATGTATCTTATTTATTGATTTTTATGTAAATTTATTATAAAAATTGAGTTATTAGTACAGATTATATTTTAATTTTCGTTTTATTTTTTATACATTAGAGTAGGCAAATAAGTTCATGTCAAAACACTCCGTTTTCCGTTTTCTATCTGAATTTGAGATATTGTTTGTTGGTATGCGGAACTCAACGCCGCGTTTTGTCTTACCTTGCTACTTTACGTATTATATGGACGTTAATATCATGGTATTGTTATGACATGAGTAAGTATGAAGCGTTAATCAAAATATATCTACTAAAGTCATCTATCTATATATTTTAACTAACTTAAACCCATCTGCATTTTTTATTTTAAAAGAAAATGGCGTCCAATAATGTACAATACACTACATAACGTAGCTAAATCAGTAGAAAGGATTGACGAGTCACTATATTTATATATTTAGTAAAAAATTAAATTATATATTCTTGGTATCCTAATACGAACTCGGGCAATACCCTGCTGTCACAAAGTCGGTAGGATAAGCTAATTCGTTAAAACAATGCTACCAGTTGTTAGACATGTTTCAGCTGAAAAGTATATAATGGAATTTACTTGGAATATAGTCTATATTATATATATATTATAGACATATATGTATATGAATTATTGCAAAATATAACGAGGACCGTCGTGGCGCAGAGGCGCAACGTCTGCCTGTAAAAAAAAAAAAAAATAAAAGTATATATAACGCGTGATTGTAAATGTTTTGGTCGTACGACCTATTCCCAATAGAGGAATGGGTGATTACTTTTATTATATATTATATTTTTGTATTGATTAAAGCGCAAAAGCGCAGCGTTGAGTGCCACCACTCAACAAGCAATGCCTTGAAAGGGAAAAAAGCAGGGAATGGAATGTTTCACATCTCGCACTCGTACACTAGGTTCCCAAAGTTCCTGTGGTTCCCTCTGAATAATCTGCTGCGAGCGGAAAATGCGTGAAAAAAAAAACTTAAAATAGAGTAAAAGATGAAGAAGTAATGATTTAATGTAAAAAATGATCAAAGACACAAAAGATTAAGTAAATTACAACTACAATGTGAGTAAAAAGACAGGCAATATACGGTAGATAATATAATGTATCCCACAGAAGGATAGGTAGGAAAACCTAGTGTTAACACACTCTGTTTCTTGCTCTTCGCCTTTTATATATACATGCCACAGTCACTTATTATAGTATTATATTTCAACTTGTGGTCAAATCACTGAAGACGAGCGTCAATTTAAAGTAAACCAATACTGAACAAATAACCGCACTAAGTTAAAAAGTAAAAATGAACCAAATATGGATCTTTAAACAGTTAAGGGCTTTGAACTATAGACATATTGGGGTATTGGTAACTATGATGAGCTGTTACATTAATGAAGTTAGATAATTATTATTTCTTTTTTGCAATATTATGTTTTCTTTAAATATTGTTGTATACATAGAGTGTGTGAGAACCGTCGTGGTGCAAAAGCACAACTTGTGCCTGCAACGCGACTGTTTTGTAGGTTCGATTCCCACTCGAAGAAGTAGTTTATTTCCATTTCTATTTTGTTCGCTCTGGCAAACTAGGCAAAACGCGGCGTTGAGTTCCGCCACGCAACACGCAATGCCTCGAAAAAGGTCGAAAGCGGGGACAGAGAAAACAGGAATTAAGCAGCGGTGTGTACGACACTAGATTCCCACGGTTCCTGCAGTTCCCTCTGCCTACCCTGCCATGTGCAGAACAAAGTGTAAAACTTAAAGTATATTTGTATTAGTCTAAAAAGTCATCATAGTCCAGCGGCACAGATGATTGTAAACGAGACGGCTGTGGGTTCAATTTCCACTTAGTGAACGAATTATTTTGATTTACATCGCTCTACAAAACGCGGTGTTTTAATAAATGTGACTTTTTGTTAGTCTACTAGAAAAATCTAATCTTATCTTTGCTTTATTATGCATACGTTTTATTAAGTGTAAATAAAAAAATAAAAAAGCTTCTTTACTCGATGAACTGAATCAAAAAATTATAAAATAAATGCACTAACCCAACCAAACATGATATGCTTTTTATAACATATACTTTGCTTTCAATGAAAGAGCTTAAAAGTTCGGATTGAAACAAGATTTCGAGTAAAAATATTGTTACGACTGAAATATTCTAGTACATGCTCTTTTCATATTTTAAATTTTTGTTCAATATGTAAATTTTTATATTGCCATACTTCATTTTGGCTCAGACAGCGAGAAAATTTGATTAAATTAAGCACAACTGTACTGTCTTAAAGAAAACTTTGTTATTGAGTAATTAAACGTACAAGAAAGGATATGAAAGAAATATCAAAGCTTTACTGAAGCTTTTATTAATATTAGAGCTTTTGTTTTTTGCTTATTTTAAATTTCTACTTTAATTACATGTTATAACTAACTTATGATATATGTATAAAAGATTGTTCATACTAAAGCTTAGTAACTAAAGCTCAGTTCCAAGTATTCAGTAAACATAAAATTAATTCATTATTTAGATCTGTTAAGTCCATAGTGAGACTATTTAATAATAATTTCGTTTCAGAATGTAAAAATATCATTCTTATCTTATATATTCTTAGAAAATGATAATATAGAAATATATCAAAATGGTCATCCAATAAAAAATGTTATATTGTTTTAATTAAAGTACTAGCACTTTCAACTCGCTTAATATTTTACATGACAACTTTATATATATATATATTTTTTTTAGCTTCACGCTTTATCCTGCACATTGCAGGGTAGGCAGAGGGAACTGCAGGGATCGTGAGAACCTAGTGTTAAGACACTCCGTACCGTCCCTGCTTTCTCCGTCCCCGCTTTCCGCCTTTTTCGAGGCATTGCGTGTTGAGTGGCGGAACTCAACGCCGCGCTTTGCCTGGTTATCCAGAGCGAAGAAAATGGAAATAGAAAAATCCATCTTCTCCGACTGGGGATCGAACCCAGAAACTGTCGCGTTACAGGCACACGTTGCGCCTCTGCGCCACGACGGTCCTCTATTTATATTTATATTTTTTAATTTTGTATATGATAAAGTATATATAAAAATTAACTCATTCCAGACCAAATTAGGTTCATTTACCTCACAAAAGTGACCTATTTCCGCGTCAGTACGCCACATGTCTCATTCTGTGTGAATTTTATGTTAACATAACCATAGATAGTTCAGACGTAAACAATGTGAATCATATGGTGATGTTATTTGGTATAAATATTACTTAATATTATGAGTATATTTTTTATATTTGCCCTATATATAATACTATGCGTGTATGCGAATAAATAATTATGTTGAAACTCGGGGGTTTGCTTGGGTAGTGGCGTAACACAAAGCCATTTGTGTTACGAGACACTAACCTATACTTAAAACTTAGAATATTTGTAAATAACATGTCCTGACTGATAGACTGCTTAAGCCATTATTGGCGAGTGTAAACTATGAAAGGTACAAGCATTATATTCCTTCTGTAGGTATATTCATTTTGTTTTGCAGGGACCTACTATGAAAGAATTTAAAAAAATACCTCTTGGGGCCAAAATAAGGAATGAACGAAAGTTCTTAATTTTTATACATATATCTATATCTAAGCAACGGAGTGTCTTAACACTAGGTTCCCACGGTCCCTGCAGTTCCCTCTGACTACCCTGCCATGTGCGGGATAAAGCGTGATGCTATATATATCCGATACATATATAATCCGAACATTGAATATAAATTTATTTTTTTTAATCGAAGTATGGTCAAATATGTAGTCTAGAATACTAAAATATCCATTACTTAGTACGTCAGAACAAATTTTCATAAAGACATAGTGTTTTAACTGAAACGCAATTAAAAAAGGTGTTAGTTCTTTGTAGACAGATTTATGGTTCTGTTTTAACAGATAAAACAAAATGAATATCAACAAAATAGAAAGCGCACAAAATTTATGACTTTAAAATTTGGATAGCTTCACCGAAAAATAATACAAAATGTACTTACTATTTCGGTTTGTACGAGTATCCCCTTTTTTCCTTTTGTATTGGATTTGGCACGAAATAATTTATTTAGTTGGAGCTTAAAGCTATTTTAATGGATTATAGTGATTAATTTAGGTGTTTGATACATTGTTTAATTTTATTTATGGACATATATTTCGCCATATATTATAAATTTAATTTAAGAAAATTGTAGTAACTAACTTATAATAATTTTTGTAGCTTCACAGTATATCCCTTATATAACAGGCCTAGTAGATTAATGTTTCACTCTCCACTTTTTTTTCATTCCCCGCTTTTATACATAGCTTCACGCTTTCTTCCTAGCGTTGTAGTCATAGAAGATGGAGCGCCAAATACTACAGTCCCTGGATACCTCTTTCGCCTCGTCCGCTGTCGTTAGCCTCTTCATAATTGCTGTCCGGGGGGACACCATGATGTTTTTTGACATGATCTTTCTCCAGTATCTTAGAAAATACTGTGTTCTCTTACCACTTACTTTTACTTTCACACTTTATCTCGCACATAGCAGAGTAGGCGGAAGGAACCGCAGGAATCGTGGAGACTTAGTGTTATGACACTCCATTCGTAGCTTTCCGCCTTTTCATAGCATTACGTGTTGAGTGGCTGAACTCAATTCCATGCTTGCCTAGTTGCCAGAGCAAAGTAAATGGAAATGAAATAATCCATCTTCACTTAGGGGGAATTAAACCCACTAACCCTTCCATCTACAAGCATATGCTGCGTCTCTGCGCCACAACGGTCCTCAAATATATATTAAATTTATTAAGTAACAATGCCCTTGACACGATAGCAAATAACAAGCTGTTATAAAATCAATAACTAAAAAGCCATTTGCAAAAGGATGTGAACTAATATATGTACAAAGACAGGTGTATTTGGAATTAATCGTTTATTTCTAAGTAATTAAATGTTATTTCAATGTCTTTGATTTGTCCTTCGCTTTATAGAAAGCTGGTAAAGATTTATATGTTTTTAACTAAAGCGAATATATGTTTGGAAATCTTATATAAAATAAGATCACCTAATGGTTGTATCTTTTGCTTTTATATTATTTAAATAAGGCAAGGCAAGAAGCGTTTGGATACAAGGTTCTCATTGCTCCTGTGGCTCCCTCTGCGCTCCCTGAAAAATACGGGATAAAGCGTGTTAAAAGTTAAAAAATAATAATATTGACCTTTTATTCATTAAATAATAATAATAATAATAAACTCGCAGGACAACTTATGGAATCTATCCCTCCCATATTTATTATATATTCTTTATTGCACACAAAAAATACAATGGAGATACATAAAAAATAAATTTTGGTTTACAAAGGTGGGCTTATTTCTGATAGAAATCTCTTCCAGCCAACCAATGGAAGTGGGTAAGTGTCAAACAGCGGGAATGTATAGTGCAAATTACCAAAAAAAAAATATATATATATTGCAATGAATTTAAATAAGAAAAATATTAAATTATATATATAATTAATATATTTTAAAACATCCACATATATACATATATACATACATACTTATCTACTAAATCATACATACATACATACATAATAAACACATACATAAATATACACATAGTAAAAATATACACATAATGCTAAATAAAACAATTTATATAATGCTAAAATCATAATGTGAATAAGCTAGAAACTGTCTGTGGAACTAATTTAGTTGTTTTGACAATCCAGTAAATATTTTTTTAGTCGGATTTTAAAGGACATAAGAGATGGACTTCTTTGGATAGGATTGGGAAGTTTGTTCCAGAGGGATGCAGCGTACACCGAAAAGGATCTTTGCAAAAATTTTGTGTTGCTCATAGGTACGTCAAGCGACGGAACCACGCCAGACCGCCTAGAGCGTGAGGGAGGGGGAAGAATATTGAAACGGGAACGTAGGTAGGAGGGGAAATTATGGTTGTTAAGGATCTTAAAAAGAAATACAAGGATGTGCATATCACGGCGAAGTCGGATTGGGAGCCAATTGAGTTGAGCACGAAATTCAGAGACACACAACAAAGCGTATGGCCAGATTTTGAAGTCGCTCTAATTTATTATGTAGCTCCTCGGTCACATCCAAATAGCAGACATCGGCGTAGTCGAGGATGGGAAGGAGAAGACATTGCGCTAGCATAATTTTGGTTTTATGAGGAAGAAAGTACTGGAGACGCCTAAGGCAATGGAAGGAGAAATGCATGCGCTTGCTGATTGCATTAATATGAGACGCCCAAGACATGTTACAATCAATTATAAGACCTAAATTCCTAACTTCATTACGGTAAGGAATTGACACACCTGAGTATTGTATTGCAGGCACCGAATCCCACTTGATTTTGTGTCTAAGTCTATTGCTGCCGATAATTATAGCCTGAGATTTATTTGGGTTTACCAATAAGCCAAAAGATTCCGCCCAATTTTTGATGGCAGCGAGGTCTTTATTTAAAATTTCGATGACTTCAGGCAATTCATTCAAATTACTATGGCGGTAAAGTTGCAGATCATCCGCATACAGATGGAAAGGAGAAGTAATGACTCTTGAGATATTATTGATAAAAATAGAGAAAAGAAGTGGAGATAGAACGCCGCCTTGGGGGACGCCAGCTGAGTGAGATCAAGCCAGGACGAAGTTATATCGTTTGATTTTACACATTGCCGGCGCCCGAAAAGATAAGATCGGAACCAGCTTATAGCTTCAGAAGACACATTAACTGCTCGAAGAGTGCCAAGAAGTATATCGAAATCAACAGAGTTGAAAGCACTGCTGAAATCTAAGAGTACCATAACGGTTAGCTTGGTGTTATCCATAGCGCTCCGAATGTCCTCCGTGATATTCAACAAAGCCCCAACAGTGCTGTGGAAGGGACAGAAACCGGATTGTAAAGGACAAAGTAGATTATTGGAGGAGAGAAAAGAATACAATTGGTTACTGACTAGGGTTTCTAGGACCTTGGATAGAACAGGCAGGATAGATATGGGACGGTAATCAGTGACGTTGGAGGGGTTGGGGATTTTGGGAAGTGGAATGACATAAGCACTCTTCCATTGTGAAGGAAAGACATTACTTGACAGTGAAAAGTTGATGATGTGTGTAACCACTGGTGTAATGCTCTCCAACACAGGTAGAATCATATCCAAGCTGAGGTTGTCAATTCCAAAAGCTTTTGTGGAAATGGAACGAGCGCACTTCTTGACATCATCCTCTGATACAGTTTTAAATGAAAATGAACTGAAGTCAGGTAGGCAAATTTGAGACAGTAAAGAAAGTGTATTAGACTTTATTTGGGGATTTATGTAAAATGGAGGAGTTGTAAAAAAAGAATTGAGAACGTGAAGATCCACTGAGACTTGACGAGTCTCAGTGGTTTTGCCTACACCAAATGACTCTAAGAATCTCCAAACTTGTGCTTGACTGAGATTCTTAATGGTATTGTGGAAATAGCGACGCTTGGCATCCCTACACATTCTGTTGCAGATGTTACGCAGCTTTTTGTATGTAGCAAGGTTTTCGGGTGAGGGACATTTTTTATTTTTAACCTTAGCTCTGTCACGTTTTTGCCATAGTATTTTTAATTACTTGTGTTAACCAGGGAGCAGGCGCATGCTTCATACGAACTGATCTTACAGGAGCGTGGATATTGTAAATTCTAATCAGTTCAGAAGTTAAAGATTCTACCTTAGTGTCAATGTTAGTTGATGACAGTAAAGGAGACCAGTCCTATGTTTCTCACATCTTCCCTTAAGCGTTCGAAATCCATATGCTTAAAATTGCGTAGAAAACATGTTTTGCCTCTAACCCTAGGAGGACGTAATTTATATGATAAGAAAACAAGATCATGAAAGGAAAAAGGAGCCGTCATTTGGCCATGTGAATTAACAAGATTAAGGTTAGAGACAGAGATTATATCAATTTGAGAGGGCCTACTATTGGGAAAATAATGAGTTGGGGAGGACAAGGGTAAAAGATGTAAGTCATATGACTCGTGTAATTGTTGCAAAAGAAGAGTTCTACGATCATTTTTCAAAAGACACGTGTTTAAATCACCCATGCAAATCACATGTTCATATTGGGGACGTAGGTTCTCAAGAATACCATCCAGAGCACTGAAGTAATTAACTTGGTCATTAGGGGAGTATAAGACTCCGGCAAGAACTTTTGAATGACGCAATGTCAGCTCCAAGAAAAGGTATTCAAGAGATCCACTATATTCTTGAGGAGAGCACATAACGACACTGGCAGGAATGCTGTCACGGAGATAAATACCCACGCCTCCACCACCCCGCCCAGTGCGGTCGCTGCGAAATAGCTTACAACCTGGAAGAGAATAACAAGCAGTTGAAAGCGAGGGTTTTAACCAGGTCTCAGATACAAATAAGCCGTCAACTACGCCGGAACTAAAGGATGCGAGAAGATCGGTAAAGTGAGCTGGAATACTCTGCGCGTTGATATGCACGAAGGAAAGACATTTGGAACAATTTTTGTCAAAAACTTTAGACAGTTTATCAGAGAGTGGTTCGGAATCAAAATTATCATCAATATTAGCACTATCATTGTTAATAGAAGTAAATGAGAACGATTCGTTATCATATAACATTTAAAAATAAAATAAATAAATATAGTATTATACAAATAAAATAATAGATATATATCTATATATACACAAGACAAAAAAACTATAATAAAAAATAAATAATATAAAATTTACCTGTGCAAGTTGAATTTAAAATATAACACCAAAACTAAAATTAAATAACAAAAGAAAATTTTATACAAAGTAAAAAACAAAGTAAATACACATAACGTAAAACAATAACATTAGACAAAATAGATAATAGATGACAAATAAGTTACTTTAAACAAAAACGAAAAAAAAAACACATGAAACGGAACGCAAAGCAAACTAAAAGTACACAATATGCAGTTGTCATATGTGACGTGTGTCAAAATTGGAAGTAAACAATTTCTTTTTTAAAAAATAAAAATAAGATAGGAAAAGTATTATTAATTTAAAAGTAAATATTAATGTAAAATAAAAACTAACAATTAGTCGACGTTATATAAACAAATCGGTTAATTGCCGTCAGTGGACTTTGTTACGGGACTTTTATTCAACAATTTCTTGAGTTCGCATTGAGAGGAAATCTTTATTTTCGAATTATTTGGCAATAAAATTACAACCATGCCATCGGCTGACCAACATTTTTTGACCCCAAAGTGCTTACGGGCTGCAACAAACACTTCCTGGCGAGATTTTGTTAGAAACTCCGTCATCGTTATATTGGAGCCTTTTAGCTTAGTTTTAGCCCTCCACACACTGGAACGAAGTTGTAAACTGTTGAATCTTATAAGTATGGGCCGAGCAGAATCTTTTTTGGCACCAAGCCTGTGGCAAGACTCAATTGTAGTTGAGTTGATATCTGGCATCATTAATCGATTGGATAACACATGAAGCATTTTTTGAATAACGCTTTCATTTTTGTTCTCTTCTACGCCATGGAAAAGCAGAACCTTTCTTCTGGACTGTGTTTCTAAGCGGTCCAGACCAGCAGCCAAAAGTTCAACCTGGGACTTTAATAAACCAAGTGTTTTCCACACAAAAGATTTAAATGTGTTGAACTCTGCAGCTAAGTTTTTTATTGTGGGAGTAGAGGTGGATCCAGACTGCGATAAATTTTTTTCAAATTCACCCATCCTGGATGAAAACACAGAGGAGAGCTCTTCCATGCCCTTCAGTAATTGTTCCACAGGTGTATTCATTGTGAACTCAGTGTTGAAAATAAGTGAGTGAGTTTAGTGGTTATCAACTTAAGCACAGGTATTAAGTATTTACAGCATATATATACTTTTAAGATATTTTAAATAAAACAATTAAAGAGCTTAAAAAAACACGTCTATCTTCTTTTATGTCTACCCGCAAAAAAAAAAACCTTACTAGTAGAGCAAAGCGCAAGAGCTATATGCTCGAAAAAGTGGAAGTGCTCAATCTACGCAATAATTGGGAAAACCGCTCACGAACTTCTCGTGATGGTGACACCGATGAACACCCATCTACAGCGTTATCCTACCACACTGATGTCGCACCCAAGACACTACGCTGCTTTGCGGGGTCCCATATAGTGGGAGGAGATTCGCCATTCGTCGACCTTTCTATTTGAAACTGTTGAAATGGCGGACGTCCGTTAGTTTCATTTAATAGCCCAGTATACAGTCCATCTAAACTGCGTTCAATAATATTACTTTAGTTAAACATATTCCCCATAGTTTCTACGTATTATCTGGCGACCATCTCTGGGCAGTTACCTATGGCTACTCAAAAATATGTCACATCCCAATCGATGTATCACAATAATTTTTTATATATTCCTTACGTGTTGTACAAATAACCAGGTTCGTTTGAACCCGTTAATTACTAAGAGGAACATAATAGCAATAATAAAAAAATGTGCGAGTGACTGTATACAGAAATCACTGTTTCAAATTGAAATATACTATGTATGTAGATGCCTTGGGTAAAAAATTCCAACGAGAACAAGAGTTATTGTAATTCATAGTTGACTCAAAGGAGATCGCTGGGTTGTAACTTATCTAATATATTAAGACATATATAATGACATACAGACAGACAGTAATCTTCCTCTCATTATTATTTTTAATTACCAAAATTTCCAAATTTATTCAAAAGCTAAGGCTAACGCTATTATCTTTTATTTTTATAAAATTAAAAAATATTCAAAATTTACATAGATATTGTAGTTATGCTAATTTTTATCTTTCGATGTTTTAATAAGAATAAATATTAATTTACAAACTTATTTAAGATACAATTTTAGCAAACAAAAATATATCAATTAGTTACATAGAAAAAGTGTAACAAAAATCCACTCTCCTCTCGTATCGGCGAAAGCTCTTACAAAAATTAAAAAAAGGCCTACAATTGAATCGAATCCACGACCTCCTCATACGCACTAACTACAAAACTCAATGGTAAAATAAGACAAAACACATAATTTCCATACATAATTCAAATTAAACGATGCCATATATCATTATTTGAATGAAATTGGAACAATGAAAAGATTTAAATCACTTTTCAGGGGATTTATGATTGTTTATGTATCAAAAAACTCGGTATCCTTGATATTAGTTTTAATTACTTTTCAAAAGCTTTGCTTTAAGAGATAATTTATGATTTAGAGTTAGGGTTAGGGAGATATTAATTAAAATGTTTTTATCTGGTTCTTGCGGAGTCTATTCAGAATTTATTCTATATACAGGGTAGGCAGGAATAGTATTATGTCAAAACAATTTGGTCTTAAACTACATTTTAATGGCATTGAACTCATAACAGTCAATATGCATAATTTTGCTAGTATATATATATATATATATATATATATATATATATATATATATATATATATATATATATATATATATATATATATATATATATATATATATATATATATATATATAATATATATATATATATATATATATATATATATATATATATATATATATACGTATATATACGTATATATATATATACGTAGCACCGTCGTGGCGCAGAGGCGCAACGTCTGCCTGTAATGCAATTGTTCTGGGTTCGATCCCCAGACGGAGAAGATGAATTTTTCTATTTTCATTTTCTTCGCTCTGGCAAATTAGACAGCAGCTATTAGCAGGGACTAAGCAACGGAGTATCTTAACACTAGGTTCGTATGGTTCCTGCACTGCAGTTCCTTCCCTCTGCCTACCCTGCCCATGTGCGGGATACAGCGTGAAGCTAAAAAAAAATAAAAATAAAATATATATATATATATATATATATATATATATATAATATATATATATATATATATATATATATATATATTATATATATATATATATATATATATATATATATATATATATATATATATATATAATATATATATATATATATATATATATATATATATATATATATATATATATATATATATAATATTATATATATGTGCGTGTGTCTCGTATGTATTAAGCTATAATACAAACACACATTTAAATAAAGCGCCCTACGCGAACGACGCTCGCAACTACCCGCCCTAGGCGTCGCTGTGGAGACAGATGAGGTTATTGAATAAAATTGATATACATTTTTATTTATAAATAATCACAGCCTCCGGCATTTTTGTATTTGGAAAATTTATTTATTTGAAATATAATACGAATATTTGATATTGCACTGAAATATATTATTTAATTTTTATGTCTTTTGTTTCAGGCTTTTTTAGCAGGCTTCTTTTACTCGTGAAATGAGAGACGGGAATGTAGAGACAAGACACTATTCTCTACTTTTATGTTAACCTTATATTAAATAACGTAACTCAACGCTGCGCTTTATCTTAATAAAGCCTTTGAAATTATCTTCATTGCAGTTAAGTCGGATGTAATCCTATGCTTACGTTTAGGTAACACAATAATTGTACGTCCAATTCAAGTTTATTATTGTATTCATACAGTATTTGCTCTGCCTACAGCCCGGGGCTGCAGGATATTGCCGGACTCAATCAGATGTAGCGTACCGATAGTATGTTTGTTTTGCATACACCCACTTCTAGTTTACTTTAGTGCGGTTTAATTATTGTGTACTGGCTTCAAATCCAGGATATGCTTGGGAAATTATGATTAGTCAATTCATAAATGTCTATGTGTTTTTATACAAGATAAGAAGAGTAATTAAATATCTTAATGGGAATACGATGGTACAAAGTTCGATCCAGACAGGGGTTTGCCCTCCATCTCTCAAATTCGTATAGAAAGTGATTGCCTTTAAGCTATGCTTTCTCCTTTTCTTCTGTCTTTTATTTTTTCGCTTATCTCACTATATTCGGCACAAAATATAAGGTACTAGAAATTATTATATATATTAAAGAGATAAGTAAAAAGGATCTTAGTATTACTATAGATACTTAAAATACTTAAATTTTACTTTCCTATATTATGTTCAATTTTGGAGTTATAGAGCCGCCACCTCTGTACAAAAACGTTTTGCTTCTACCCAAAATATAGTAGACGATATAATTATTATAATCTCGGCACGTATTTACAATTATACAAAAATATTTTCATATATGTGTATTAATAATTATTTCCTTCATACCTATAAAAACACCTGCCAATAAGTTGTTTAAAGTTACAAATAAGAACACGTCTGTCTATAATCTTGATGGTTGTGGGTTCATATCACACTGGGGACAATGAATTAATATTATTTAATTACTTGGATAAGGCACAGTGCAGCGTTGAGTTCCGCAAACCAACTAACAAAATTTGGGGCCGTTTTCACCACTTGCTGATAACGTCCCAAATAAATTATGTAGCTGGCAGATATATAATGATTTTTGTTCTCACATGTCTGAAATATGACTATCTAGCAGATAAAGACCTGTTTAATATATTGACTTATCTGATAGTCAATAAAATAAAATTGGCCCTCAATGTAGTATTCAGTCAAAAGAAAAGTAAAGTAACGAGGATATTAGGGTTTTTTTCATATTTAATGTAAGAAAATAATGTTTTAAGCACTATGTTGCCTTAAAAAAAAAAACCTTCGTAGCCTCCACTAGGTATACTAAGAAAAAATCTTATCAAATATTCCATTAGAGTCGTGTACTAAGTCACATAAAGCCGTATCGAGCTTTCAATTCGTGATCGATGGGGCGATCGGTCTTACGCCTAACTTATGTTTACTCTGAATAGTTTTCAAATTTCAACATTGCAAGCTTCAAGTGAGGGTTCTTGGCTGATTTTTTTTGTGTACCAAAAGCTTTTTAAGTGATGGTGAGATAAGACTCTATGTTACATAGTATTGGAATGGCAATATTACTCTTGGGGACAATATATTATTTATTTCATCTCTGTTGATGTAGATAGATAGAGATCGGGATATTTATGTAGCGATATTTTCAAATATTATTAGACGTTGATCCGCTAGCGCTTAGGTCCTCAGTTAAATTCTGGGGTCAAGAGCCTAGAATTTAACTGAGGTCTAAGCGCTAGGGGATCAACGTTTCACTCCAAACAATATCCACTCGAGGCTGTAAATTATTTTAGAAGAAAGCCGTTGTAGCGCAGAGGCATAGCGTGTGCTTGTAAATGTGACAGTTTTTGGGGTTCGATTCCTACTCGAGGAAGATGGATTATTTCATTTCCATTTTTATCGCTCTGGCATCTACACGAAGCGCGACGTTGAGTTCCGCCACTCAACACTCAATACCTCGGTGGTAAGAAGTGAACGGAGTGTCTTAATACTCGGTTCCCATGGTTCCTGCGTTTCTCCCTGCCTATCTTGCTATATGCAGGATAAAGCGTGAAAATACATGTCATTAATTCAAGTAGTAAACGAAAAAAAAGTTATACTAAATTCCATCCTGGTAGATGCTAATGCTTAGCACTTTGCTTACAAAATAAATAATCGTTATTCATTGTTATATATAACATTCTTTATATATTTCTAAAATGTATTGCAATTATATATCAATCTTACTTTATGTGAGAAGCTAAAAAAATATTTCATATAAAAAATAGTCATGAATCAAATACAGAACAAAAAACTAGTATGTCTAACGATGTAGGTGCATATCAAAGCAACACATGATAGCATTCCCAGGTCCTTTGAAAAATTAACCAAGTACGAGTTGGATTCACTCGCAGAATTCCGTACCCTCCAATCATGATAGTGCAGATAGGCTTCGCTGTAGAGGCTTTTGCTGGAGGCTTTATTTTAGAATCATAGCTTGTAGTTTTTATAATGAATCATCTAGTCTTAGCTTCAAAAATACTTAAAATTGTTCAGTTAGTTAATGGAAAGGGTATAAAACTTACAGATATTAAAATTATTATTATTATTATTTTTATTTAGCTACACGCTTTATCCCGCACATGGCAGGGTAGGCAGAGGGAACTGCAGGGACCGTGGGAACCTAGTGTTAGATACACCGTTGCTTAGTCTCTGCTTTCTCCGTCCCCGCTTTTTGCCTTTTTCGAGGCATTACGTATTGTATGGCGGAACTCAACGCCGCGCTTTGCCTAGTTTGCCAGAGCGAAGAAAATGGAAATAGAAAAGTCCATCTTCTCTGACTGGGGGTCGAACCCAGAAACCGTCGCTTTACAGGCAGACGTTGTGCCTCTGTGCCACGACGGTTATTAAAATTATTAATAAACAATAAAGGGTTTTTGGGACATTATATACACTAGTAGGATATGGATTCGCCTTTTGATAGGCACGAGCTACAGCGCCATACGAATTTATCAAGGTAATTCAAAGTGTAGATAGAATAATAGAATAACTACTGTTATGTAAATTAGGTTGCGGAACCTACCTCTACCTCCTACACGTACTGGGGAAATGAAAATAGTACATTCTCCTTCAATTTTGCAAATCAATACACTATTCTCCTTTAATGTGATTTAAAAAAATACACGGGACCCTTAAAATGACTAAGACGTCTAAGAAATTAGAATTAAAAATGTAATACACTTCAAAAGAAATGAAATCGATATAATGAAGGAACAAGTACGACTTGTATCATGAAATAATAGATCAAACGGGACAATATAAATATGTAGGCAAATTTGCACACCACTATTAAAATATGGCATATAAAAATTATGATGTTTTATAGTCTTTTTCCCCTTTCTCCTCCTTAAAATTAGAGGAATTGCTTGAATAACTTTACCTAAATTTGAGACTAGTGGATGAAACAAAAATCATAATTTATATCACTTTTTAAGCTTCACAAGGTATCCCGCATGTACTAGTCATGCAAAGGAACTGCTTTTAAGCGGCTACTTATTTTTCAAGCAATTTTGGAAACATTGCATGTTGAGAGGCGGAAGTCAATGTCACGTTTTGTTACCAAAGTAAGAAAATAAACACAATTCGTTCACTGTGTAAATTCCAGCAATAGTACATCTATAGTACGCACACGTGGTCATTCTAACATGATGAATACGTTATACCATAATAATATTGAAATTTGCATACACGTACGGGAGATGAATTAATTTAATAATATCCCTACGCTTTGACTAAGTAAAGTGAATCATTACTTTTGTTTGTTATTTGTTTGATTAGATATGTTATTTTTGAGGTTTATAATGTTATTCCTGCCACTCAATATATCGAAAGTTGGGTAGAAAGAAAAAAAAAATATATATATATATATATATATATATATATATATATATATATATATATATATATATATATATATATATTATATATATATATATATATATATATATATATATATATATATATATATATATATATATATATATATATATATATATATATATATACATATATATATATATATATATATATATATATATATATATATATATAGACATCAATTCGTTCATAAGAACCTCCCTAGTAAAATGCTATTCAACATGGTTGTATCAAGTATATAAGTATATAATGACTACGAAGCAAGCTTAGTGGTCAGAGCTCTTGGACTGGTGGAACCAG
>JAZFAU010001179.1:0-20221 GCA_037178615.1 Dione vanillae
AAGATTTTTTTTCAAAATCTATATAACAAAAAAAAAAATAAAATAATATATATAAATAAATATTAAAATATTTTTTTTTAATATAAATATATTATTATTAAAATTAAAAAATAATTTAAATTTATATAAATTATAAATTATATATTTAATAAAATTATTAATATAAAAATTATATAATATATATATATATTTTCTTTCTTCCCTCTTTTTATATAATTAATATTTATGACATAATGTGTTATGTTTAAATTTATGACTAAGATATTGTATTTTCTTTAATATGTGGTTTGGTTGTGGGGATTATATTTATTTTTAACTTTTATGTAATTGGCACGCTCCTTCCCGTTTTTTTTTTGTCTTTTTGTTCACCAAATACATAATTATATTATATTTATATAATTATATTATAAGCCTATATAATTTGGTGTATAATAAAAAGTGTTGATTAATTCATTGATTGATAGCTAGTCCTTAAAAAGAGTAAATATTAAGTACTGTACAATAATAATCACGCTTAAGTAACACATCTATCTTCTTATAAAAGTTTCAATAATGTTGTTTTATTAAGGTTTATTCGGAAATTCACATATTTAACCTACCGTTTGTCTTAAAATTAATCTCTGATGTCACGACGGTGTATAGGTAAATAAAACCTTTACAAGCTTTTACGTAATCGCAATTGGATACAAAGGAAAATTCGCTCACATATTTCTGGTATGTAGTTAGTATTATATAGTGAATAAAGTTATACCCTGGAATTTAAATTATTATCGTCTTAATAAAAATATACGTAAATATATATGCCGTCATCACGAAACGTGTCTGACTGCACGAATCGTGGCTTTTAATCTTACTTAGTTTAGTGTTTATATGTATATAAGCCTTTAGCCGTTAAGCTTAGGCAAAGTACGTCATGCTTGTCATTTTCAATATCCGTGAATAGGAGTAACCAAAGAGAGGTGAATTTGCCTTCACAATAAAATATTGAAAATGTGTGGTGCTTCCAAAAAATTTTACTATTTTGAACATTAAACAATATCTTTTGTGAGCATACATGTGATTTATATTAGGCATTTAGCCTTTGTGTTTTAGCCAAAATCTTATTGTAACCAAACATGTATATACAATAATTATTTTTAAAATAACATTTAAGCATACAAAGGGCGATCAGGATCGGAATCAGTCATATTCTCAAAGAAATAAATTATATATATATATATATATATATATATATATATATATATATATATATATATATATATATATATATATATATATATATATATATATATATATATATATATATATATATATATATATATATATATATATATATATATATATATATATATATATATATATATATATATATATATATATATATATATATATATATATATATATATATATATATATATATATATATATATATATATATATATATATATATATATATATAATATATATATATATATATATATATATATATATATATATATATATATATATATATATATATATATATATATATATATATATATATATATATATATATATATATATATATATATATATATATATATATATATATATATATATATATAGATACATTTACAGCCAGTCAGTAGAAAGAGAATTCAGTACAAAGTCATTCCATTTTCCGCTTTCTAACCAAATTTGATACACTTTTGAAGTCATTCCATTTTCCGGTTTCTAACCAAATTTGATACACTTTTTTCTACCAGATCGTCCAAAAAATTCTCAATATTAGTCGAATTTAGAAACTACAAAAGAAAATTATTATTTAACATACGTACCCGTGAACGAGTAAACGCTTTAATTTTTCTTTGTACATATTTTACCGCCACTTTTTGCTCGACTCCGGTTGGAAAATTAAAACAATATTTAAAGTAACATTTTGGTTTTATTGCCCAATCGCGTGTGTGTTGGCACGTCGACGTATTTTACCCTCATAAAATATTCTTAAACAGTTTGCGATCTATTAACAGCGTATAAGTTTTTTTATCGTTTCCACAGCCTGTAAAATATTGATGGTTTTCCCTGATTTCCACATATAGCAGGGTAGGCAGAGGGCACCTAGTGTTTTGACACTACGCTCATTCCGCTTCCTGACTATGAAATTAAACGGAATGCCTATTCTTACGAATGGAATAAATTAATATATTTTTTAAATATAAGAAAATTAAAATTAATGTATTAAGAAGATTTATTGCAATTATGTTTGTCGTTGTGTTTTTTGTACAATTTCAAAGCGTGGAAATATATATTGATCTTTGTTTTGGGCAGGGCTAATATTGTAAAGCTGAAAAATATATATGGTTGAACATATATGTATATGTCAAGAAGTGGTTTCAATTTAAAACGGATTTCTATTTTAAATAGTCCAGTTGCCAAGGAAGGTATAGGCATTACACATTTATCCTTTCTACGTAATCCATTGATCGTACAGCCAGAGTTATCTTGAGCATTTAGACTGAGTAAATTGAGAGTGTTTCATGCAACCCTTACTTATTTTGAGTTGACCAAGCAGACGAAGCAACAATTAAAATGCAAGTTAAAGTATAATGTTTTTTTCTTCTTTTGTTACGAGTAAAACAGGCACCAGACTATTGCTTCATAATTACGACTAAAATAGAATTTAATTATAAACTTCCTTATTTTTTAACTTGTGACTAAGATTATTCCACATTTTGTTTATTTTTGCAGCATGCCAACACTAAAACTATTAATATCGCGCCCATCAATCTATTCACTGCTGTAAATCATCACCTAAAGAGCTTTGATGAAACCGGAAGTTAATAGTTTGAAAATGATTCATACTAAATTTTAAATATATCTTTTTTAAATAAATATCTGTGATCAGAGCCAATCTATTGTAATTTAATTTGATCGCCCAAGGGTTGGCAACAAAATATTCCGCGAAAAAATATGTCCACAATTGGGTACTAGCTACTGAGAATTGCGTATGAGAGATAATTGAATAACCTAAATAAATAGTGATCATAGGTACACTGTTTTAATATTCTTCTATAAGTGGATTAGGGCTTACGTTTTATCTCGCATGTAGTAGCTTAGGCACAAAAAATCGTAGAAACCATGGGAACCTAGTGCTAAGACATTCCGTTGACCGCTTTCCGCCATTTTGAGGCATTGCGTATTGAGTAGATAACGCCGCCTTTTTCTATTTGCTAGAGCAAAGAAAATGTAGATGAAATAATTAATTCTTCCTGAGTGGAAATCGAACTCACAAATAGTCGCGCTTACAGGAAGACGCTGAGCAGCGCCACGACGGTCCTATTGATGTATAAAAAATAAGAATATCCAATGTCAAAAAATTATATTTTACTAGATTTTGACTATCGACCAAACTCTCTAGTTGTAGTTGTATAATTTTAGTAATTTGTAATTTATATGGAAGAACGTAAAAACTGACAGGTATATATATATATATATATATATATATATATATATATATATATATATATATATATATATATATATATATATATATATATATATATATATATATATATATATATATATATATATATATATATATATATATATATATATATATATATATATATATATATATATATATATATATATATATATATATATATATATATATATATATATATATATATATATATATATATATATATATATATATATATATATATATATATATATATATATATATATATATATATATATATATATATATATAAATATATAGTTTTTACAACATTTCGGCAGATAAACATTGGTACGAAAGTAAACTTATATATGTACGTACTGTATTACTAAAGAGATAGTCTACATTGACATATTATAAAGTGTTAGAAACCGAACTATTATAAAGTGTTAGAAAGAAATTTAAAAACACACAATCTAGTACAGTCTACAATCTAGTCTAGTACGATTGTGCCGTTAACAGTTTTATGTAGAATGTGAAAAATAGTCAAAATATATATATTTTTCGTTTTTTTTTTTTATTCCGCACATGGCAGCTTAGGCAGAGGGATCTGCAGGGATCGTGGGAACCTAGTGTTAAGGCACTCCGTTGCTTAGTCCCTGCTTTCTCCGTCCCCGCTTTCCTCCTTTTTTCGAGGCATTGTGTGTTGAGTGGCGGAACTGAACGCCGCGCTTTGCCAGAGCGAAGAAAATGGAAATAGAAAAATCCATCTTCTCCGACTGGGGATCGAACCCAGACGTTGCGCCTCTGTGCCACAACGGTCCTCAAAATATATTATAGTCAAAAAATAATTAAAATGAAATATTTAACAAAGGCAAAAAATAATTAAAAATGAAATATTTATATAGATAAATATTTGAAAAATGCTAACACAATAATCAATATTTGAAATGGCTTCAGTTATCGCAAAACAAAATGTATATCTTATTATTTTCCTGTAATTCAACTTTAACGTAAGTAACTTGAAAATTCTAAGAATGTTACAATAGACCCCTTATTTTGTGGCTGCTGAAATATCTTCACAATAAAAAAGGAATAGCTTTTTCCTTATAAAAATTTTCCTCTTTATAAAGAATATTTCCGTTTTTCTACTATATCATATACAATTTGTAAATCACATTTAGCATTATTTTAATTGGCCCGTCTGGTGTTATGATATTTGGAGTTAGTTAGTTATATAGTATAGTAATATTTACTTTAGTACAAACGTTTATTCAAATTACAAACACTCTAAAAAAACTAACACAAAAACCTAAAAATATAATTCTCGCCGCTGCCCGGTCTTTTCCTCGTGAATTATTAATAT
This sequence comes from Dione vanillae, assembly GCA_037178615.1. Taxonomy (NCBI): domain Eukaryota; kingdom Metazoa; phylum Arthropoda; class Insecta; order Lepidoptera; family Nymphalidae; genus Dione; species Dione vanillae. The sequence goes on from JAZFAU010001179.1 coordinate 4,806, forward strand.
ATGAATATGTTACATATATTGTATATAGGAACAAACAACATACTATGTTTTATAATTTGACTGTAACCTCTTTATACTCCTTATAGATATACAAAGTATTTACTTTTAGTTTTTTCAATAGCCAAATCGCTTCAAAAGCATCTGAAATATCCACAGCATACAAATTCAGCAAAAAACCCATTGCAAAACCGTTGGAAACGTTTTCACACAATATGGACAATGCGTTTGTAATCATTAATAACACGTTGCGTGACGCCGATGAATAATCTTTGGTCACGGTAAAAATATTACAGTTAATGAACAGAGGTCGTTAGATCCACCCTCATTTGTATTTTTTATAAAACGATGGGAGGAGTCGGTCGATCACCTAAAAATACCTTCTATAGAAACTCGTGACGACTGACGGCTTAACAACATTAGACCTTTTAATCAAATAATGATGGAGTAGTATATAATAATGACATAAATATCATATAATGATATTATTTAATAATTAAAAATTATTTAATTCTTCATATTTGCCATATATATTGCAAAGGTGTGTTCTTAATGAGGCGTGTGAAAAAAAATTACAATAGGTACTGTGTGTTTTTATAGGAATACCAGAGAAGATTGTACAATGACAGTAATGTGACAAAACTATCAACCAGTTGCTAATAAGGCTATGAATAATGATTTAGGTAGATTTGTTTTTGAACCATATTTTTTTACCAAAGATGAAGATAGAATTTAGTTTGTTATCGTAAATCTCGAACAATAATGAAAATTTAGTGTTAAAGTACTCCGTTTTCTACTATACGATCAAATTTGAGCAGTTTTTGTTATAACTTTTGTTTGCTTTGGCCGATATTCAAGTACGCCTTAATGGCTGGTATTATTAAAATCATGGGTGTAACTAGAGTTATCATTAGGGGGGTCTTGGCCTCCTGTCGTTTAATGACATTAGAAGAAAATATTGTCAAACTTTAAACATTGTATATAACAAGTAGTATAGTTCTAAAAAAACAGCTATTATATTTTAATATTTTTCATCTTTAAATGATATATACCACCCACCCTTAATCCTACGTGGTGCTCGTGGAAAACGATATATTTTTTTTCTTTCCTATTCCTTTTTCTATTAACCTAAGCGTAGTATTAATTTGATCTATCTATATATAAAACTCAAACATTAGTCTACGATTTATAGACAAGCCGCAGCTTAAATTACTTAGAAGAATAGAGAAACCCTGCATGAAGACTACAAATTTCGTTTTGTACAAAAAAAACAGCATTTTACGTTTTATAGTCCGTATCGCTTAACGTGGGCTTGTATATGCACAGGTATATGACATATAATGGATCAATACATTTTCTCGCCTAGAAAACAAATTTTAAAAAGCTGATATAATTTATATATTCTATATAGTAACATAATATACAATACAATTGTTCAATTACACATGATTATTGCGGCTAAGCTGGTATGGCTGCGGTTACTCATGTATCTAATAGACATGGCTTTATTAATTATTGTATTAATGTATTGAATAATTTAATCAAACGCTCGATTGGTTATGTAGTAAGTTAATAAGGTTTTCAGAGTTTATATATCAATATGTATATGAAAAAATATATAATTTTTTACTTTTTAAGCCCATAAGCAGAATGCCATTCCAATCATGAATCTAGTAATTCTTGCCAGACGATTGTGCCTGATGTCGAAAACAGCTGGATATGGGCAACGTAGCACCCATTTTATTTATTTATTTATTTATAACTTGTCCACTTAGAATAAATAAGATGATCACATGTGCACGTCAGATAGAGCGAACGGAGGAGTGTCAGAGGAGCCCAATTCGATAGTAAATATAGAATTGAGCTCCTCTAAAATCTACACACTCCATGACTTGAAATTAAAGTTACGAGGGATCCAAGCGCGGCTTGGTGAGAAGACCCCACAACAAACTCAACCAGGTTTCCCTAAACCTAATCTGATCATTTCACAAACGTCATTCTAATTTTTGAGCAATTCATGAATTCCATGCCGTTTTATTACTAATGCAATCCTTTACACTATAATAGGATTTAATAATTAATTGCCTTTTTATAAAGATTTTAAATTTATTTAACGAGGAATAAACTTCATTCAGCAGTTTATTGCAGAAACGAATACAAGTACATGAGTCAGAGTTACCTATTTTATGGAGCCTCGTGGTGGGCATAACAAGTTTATACTTATTTCTCGTATTAACACTGTGAACATCACAATTTATTCTAAATTTATCAATATTTTTATGAACATACATTAGATTTTCGAACATATATTGACTGTTAAGAGTCATAATTTTAATATCATTAAATTTATCCCTGAGGACCGTCGTGGCGCAGAGGCGTAAGCGTCTGCCTGTAAACGCGACGGTTATTGGGTTCGATCCTCAGTCGGAGAAGATGGATTTTTCTATTTCCATTTTCTTCGCTCTGGCAAACTAGGCAAAGCGCGGCGTTGAGTTCCGCCACTCAACACGCAATGCCTCAAAAACGGCGGAAAGCGGGGACGGAGAAAGCAGAGGCTAAGCAACGGAGTGTCTTAACACTAGGTTCCCACGGTCCCTGCAGTTCCCTCTGCCTACCCTGCCTTGTGCGGGATAAAGCGTGAAGCTAAAAAAAAAAAAAAAAAAAAAAAAAAAAAAAAAAAAAAATTTATCCCTAAGAGAATCACTGGGCTCTCTGTTATTAACATCATCATCTGCAAATAATACTATCCCATGTTTGTCCTTTACGAGGTATGGTAAATCATTAATATAAGGAATAGAAAAGGGCCTAATATCGGGCCCTGTGGTACCTACATTTTGGCAAATGTCTACCTTCTGGATTCATCTGGATCATTTAAGTAAGAACTGACAAAGCCAAAGCCTTATTTCTAATTCCATAGTGTTGTAATTTCTGAATTAATGTTTCGGGCTGTACGTAATCAAATGCCTAACATGAAGATCCTCTTTGGGGAGACAAAATTGTTATATCTGACTAATTTTATAATTTTACGGTAAACGGAAACTTCAACGTATTTACTATGTGCGTTTTGATATTATTTCATACTAATACGGCGAAAAAACGTAGCGTTTAATATTTTATGAATGCAAAATACAACAGAACTGAATATTTGACGAAAACCCTGTAAATATTACGTTTTACTTCTGAAGTATGATATTTATTCTTCATGAGGTTCATTTGTGGAACGGGAGGCTATTACAAAAATATAATAGAAACTTTTATTATACACTACATTTATTTTCGAGCTTTAAGTCCCTAAATAAAGTCCAAGATTTTTCTACATTTAGAATTTTACAAATTATCTAAAATAATATTGTAATGTATGTTATTATATAATTTCCCACCAAGTAATCAAACTTTTGATCGTTCGTAAAGCCCAGATACCCTCAAGCTTTATTCTATAGTCATAGTCAAGTCTTTATGGCACCACCTGTTGCAAAAACCAACCTAAAATAACGTACCTTATATTACTGTCAGTATATTTTGAACTCTATTGCGTAGAATTTAATATTTAATTTACTATATAAATTTTATCATTTTGGTTGTTGGATAAAATATCGATCTCTAGCAGGCAAGACTGGCATTGTGTTGCGAACCCTACTGAAAATTAGGCCACGCTTTGTGGATTTCAATTACGATTAACATATATTTATAAGTTTCTATATATACACACATATATATATATATATATATATATATATATATATATATATATATATATATATATATATATATATATATATATATATATATATATATATATATATATATATATATATATATATATATATATATATATATATATATATATATATATATATATATATATATATATATATATATATATATATATATATATATATATATATATATATATATATATATATATATAGATATATAAATTTCCAAATTTCAGAATATTTATGCATCATATATGCTTATTTGATTTAAAAATAATTGAATTTGAGATATAGTACTTACTGATTTTGATTCTGTGGTATATACATAAATGTTATGTGGGGTATATATATATATATATATATATATATATATATATATATATATATATATATATATATATATATATATATATATATATATATATATATATATATATATATATATATATATATATATATATATATATATATATATATATATATATATATATATATATATATATATATATATAATATATATATATATATATATATATATATATATATATATATATATATATATATATATATATATATATATATATATATATATATATATATATATATATATATATATATATATATATATATATATATATATATATATATATATATATATATATATATACTAGCTGACCCGGCAGACTTCGTACTGCCTCATCGATAAATAAAAAACCAAATCTTTTGTATAAAGTGATTTTAAAACAAACAAATCGAATCCGTATTTAATAAAAAAGAATTTATTGAATAAAGCAGGAAGTTTTATTATTATTTTCGATACATCATGTTGCTTACTTAGAAAAAAAGAGTTTTCCTGAAATACTGGCTATTTATAAGGTTTAAATTTGATATTCACAGACACACACTATTAAAATACAGTCTGTTAATTAATTTAAAGCTTTCTCATTAACAATATTTATTGTTTTGCTTTGTGGTGCGTAAAAAACAAAGAAGACGGTTTTCCGACGCGCGAACACGCGACGTATAATTGTCCATGCGCGAAACAGGGAAATTCCAAGTTGATTCCACAAACTTTTAACGACTGTCCTTGCGATTTATTTATGGTCATCGCAAAGGCCAGACGTACTGGAAATTGTAAGCGTTTAAAATCGAATGGTAAGTCCGTTGGTATCATCGGTATCCGCGGGATCAAGACATCCTCTCCTTTGTATTTTCCTTTTATGATTGTCGCCTCAATGACGTTATTCATTAGTCTTTTCACAGCCAGTCTTGTTCCATTGCATAGTCGACCGTAGCCGTCGTTGGTTCAAACGGATGTATGTCAATCAATCGTTCAGTCTCAATTTTGACATACATGTCAACTGCAAACTGATGAAAAAGTCGTTGACACATCAAAATATGATTTACTTCACCTTGATGGATCATGAGTCTGTATGAATAGAAATTCATAGCACTAACTTTTTTGTTGGTTTCAGCACCTGCAATCAAAAATTATAAATGTTTACATTGTTACTTAGATGAATTGAATTTAAAAATGTTATTTAATCTTGTTCAATTCATTTACCTGTTACTTGATTTACCATTTTGATATTAAAATGGTATCCATCTTCCCCCTGCCAGAAGATCAAAGGATATTGTTTTGCATCATAACTCCTGTGTGTTTCAGATACACGTTTTAAATCACTATTCCGACGATGAAGCACAATATCTCTAGATTGTAAATTTTCTCCTACAATGACAACAGCCACTTCATCAATGGTAGGTGAATTGAACCTCCTTGTGTGTTCACCGGCAGGTGTTTTGTCAGCTCGAATAATAATATTATGGCTATCAGATGGCTTCCGATCCAATGCTATTTTGAACATGTTTACTAAATTGTTATTCTGATGAAGAAACATTTGTAATTGTTGGACAATGGTTCTCTTCACCGTAGGATTGTGAGCACAACGATTATTAATTTCCGCATCTGAATTGCCCATAAAATAAATTTGTAAAAATTGATGATCTGCATCAGGTAGTAGTAACAGAGTTCCCAGTAAGTGATAAATTTGTCCTTGTATCTGTAATTTTTAAAAATTTGTCCATTAATTATTTTTGATATATATATTTTAGTACAAGCTTGAATAATATAAAAAAATATTCTTATATAATACCTTGAAAGTGGGCATAAAATTGTCTTGTATAATATGTGTAGCACCAAATGATGTCATCTGGAAACAGTTGTTATATTTCTGAATGTTGGTCAAGAAGTGTTTAGAATCATTTCCAATCTCAGAAACTAAAGAGCGTAAAAGATCTGGTGGTGGGACCAATTGTGGCAATTTTACTTTGCCTTCAGCACAACATAATCCAGTAGATTCACCAGTGTATTTTAACGCCTTACAATATTTACAAATTGTTTTCATTTCCCCAATTGTTACCGATTTGTCGGCACAATAATCAATTGCCGGATCATAGTGGAATGCAGCTCGTTCAAGAATCACTGGAGCTCTGCGTCTGCGGATTCGCTCAATTTCATTATGTCTAGCTTGCTGTTGATGTGTTTGATGTGCACGAACTCGTTGCATTCTAAGCCTCCTACATTGTCACTCACTAAAGAACGCAATTCTGACATAGCAATACGAATATTTTCTTGATCTGTCTGTCTCTGGTCATCAGTGCGGTTAGCACGTGAGGTAGCTCTTCGCACATTTGATTGACTACGACGACCTAAGTCAGGTCGTCTTCTCCTCGGCATCGTAAATTGTAATTAATCAAAGTGAGAAATTTTTCCGCTTATTTAGCAGTAAAGTGTCACTATCACAAAAAAAAGCACATTACTTGGAATGTCACTATCACAAAGGATCACCAAAGTAAAGAAAGTTCTCGCGCACGTATCCACAAAGATAGATATAATATCGTAATACTTTTTTCCATGCTCTGAAATGCGACAGGATGGTTTGACATATTAGTTGGTTGTCAAATCTAATGTCAAATATTATGATTGCAGTACAATGTATTTTGAGACTATGCAATTTTCTTCTGTTGAGTTTCAGAGCGTGATATTTGATCCTCCAACGCGCACGCGAATTTGAACTTTATGCAGCGGTAATAAATTACAAATTTACTCTCCATTTTATTTTGAAAACGTTTGTATGGGAAATAGAAAAATGCTGTTTTGAGGATTTTCCCGGCAATTATTCGAATTTTTCTCACCTTTTAAACCTTCCCTAGACCTCCACGAATAATTCAAGACCAAGATAAGATAAATCCGTTCAGCCGTTCTCGAGTTTTAGCGAGACTAACGAACAGCAATTCATTTTTATATATATAGATATATATATATATATATATATATATATATATATATATATATATATATATATATATATATATATATATATATATATATATATATATATATATATATATATATATATATATATATATATATATATATATATATATATATATATATATATATATATATATATATATATATATATATATATTAGATAAGATAAATCCGTTCAGCCGTTCTCGAGTTTTAGCGAGACTAACGAACAGCAATTCATTTTTATATATATAGATATATATATATATATATATATATATATATATATATATATATATATATATATATATATATATATATATATATATATATATATATATATATATATATATATATATATATATATATATATATATATATATATATATATATATATATATATATATATATATATATATATATATATATATATATATATATATATATATATATATATATATATATATATATATAAATTTCCAAATTTCAGAATATTCTCTATGCTCCGAATAAATATTAATCTATAATTGGTATTGATTTCAACTTGAACCTTATATCCGATCTTGAGCAAAATTGTTTTGATAAGCAGACAACACTCAAGTCTAGATAGCATTCTAAAAAATCAATAATATTCTGCGAATATTTTACTGCTTATAATACTAAATTTCCACCAAATACTTCAAATGAAATGGATCTTCTTAAAGTAAAATACAAAACCCGTAGAAATATGGGTACAAAAAAGAATAAAAAGCAATGATACATTGCGTAGGGACGGACCGAGTTGTTTTGCCTCATGTTATATTCTTATTTATGGTGACACACGTGTTTATGACCGAGATAGGAAGTATGAACTAAGAGACAAACAAAGTGTTTATACAATGGCCTTATTTTTTAGGAATCTTTTTCATATAGAAAATAATGGACTTTTTACGAGTTTTATGCTAAAAATATACTACAATACCTACTTGAATAACATAGTCGAGTAATATGACTGATTTATTTTATTAAACTTAGGTGTAAGCATCTGCCTGTAAACGCGACAGTTTGAGGGTGTTATTTCCACACGGGGAAGATGCATTTTTCTCTTGAAACAAGGCAAAATGCGGCGTTGAGTTCCGCCACTCAACACGCAATGTCCCGCAAAAGACGTAAAGCGAAAACGGAGAAAGCAGGGACTAATCAACGGAGTGTCTTAACACTAAGTTTATATGGTCCTTATAGTTCCTTCTGCCCCGACAAGTGCTGAATAAAGTATGAAGCTTAAAAAAATATAAAAAAACTGAACGCTGATACTATTGGTTATTTTCTTTAGCATAGAGCTGTTCTAAAATACATGTTATAGTTACTGATTATGCTTACATACTTATTTTATTTATTTATCTGTCTAGTTTCTAAAGTAGAGTAAAAAAATATTTTTAAAAGAATGCTTATAGACCCGCAGTGAAAACAAATTTTTGTATTTTTTTTTTTCTTTTTTTTTTTAGCTTCACGCTGTATACCGCTCATGGCAGGGTAGGCAGAGGAAACTTCAGGAACCATACGAACCTAGTGTTAAGACACTCCGTTGCTTTGTCCCTGCTTTCTCCGTCCCCGCTTTCTTTGCTTAGGAAGAAATTGAGCCGGAAACCTATTGGTATATTTGAACACTGGAACGCAGGTCTTACAACAAAAAGTTCTCTGTTACACCTTAAACAAAAAAATATTAACGCATTTTACTAACACAAATTACCAATGACTTACATTAATATAATATCGGCTTTAGTTCTTAAATGTATTGTTTCGTACACCTATACATAATAGTTGTTTTAAAATACGCTAGCTGCGTTTGACGTCAAAGGGTTGCGCGTTACGCTACATAGTTCAATTATTTTTACCGAGCCATGGAAACGGCCAGGTTTATTATAGTACACCTATTGTGTACGGTCGAGTTTCTTTGTGGTTATAATTATTAGCTTGAACTAAAGTAATAGTTAAATTTTATTTTCCTTTGTGTAGTTGAGGGTAGTTGCTACTAATAATTCGATGGTGGAAGGTATACCCCTTTTTAATAAGCGTTGGGGTATAGAGCGTATATTTGTTGTATTTTTATTGGCATTATTACGCTCATAGACATCCACAACCCGAGGTGAGTCTTACGGGACTCTCACTCACCTGATAAAATACAGTAACAATAATATGCTGCTGTTTCACGACGGTATTCTGTCCCTTTAGAGCTACTGGTGTTGGTGTAGCTTGGCTCTACCACTATAAAAAAATAAATAGATAAGCCATTTTGTGGAGCTCCGTCACTCTATGTGCAATGCTTCCAAAATTGGGTGGTAAATATGAAATATATTTATTGGTTTAAATTATCATCTGTTCTGATTATTTATTTATTTTTATGGAAAGGACAAGGCAAACGAGCGGTCGGGTCACCTGATGGTAAGTGATCACCGACGCCCACGGTCCTTTGTACGGACGTAGACGCGCCTTTTGAAGGTACCCATGTCGTATCGATCAGGAGACACTGCCGCAGGTAGGTTATTCCAAAGTAGCGTGGTGCGTGGAAAAAAGTTCCTACGGAACCGCACAGTCGAAGAGTTCCACGTGTCCAGATCCAGTGTCCACGTGGGGATGATATCTTAATTTGTGTCGTACTGTGCGGTTGGAGAATTCAGCGGCAGGCACCAGATCAAAAAGTTCTCCAGAACACTCCCCATGATATAAGCGGTAGAGAACGCACAGCGAGGAAACGTCTCTACGCAGGGCCGATGTGTCTAGCCTTTCACAGATAATTGAGTCCCCAACGATACGAACGGCTCTACGCTGTATGCGATCAAATGGTTCAAGTTGATACTGGGGTGCCCCAGACCAGAGATGCGAACAATACTCCATATGAGGCCGAACCTAGGCTCTATACAGAGCCAATCGGTGTGCAGGCGTAAGTACTGTCTCGCTCTTCCGATGACACCCAGTTTCTTCGCGGCCAACTTGGCCTTGCTATCCAAATGATAGCGATACTGACAGTCATTCGAAACGCTGAGCCCCAATATACTGATAGTAGGCGAGGCTTTAAGAGAAGTGTTCTCAAAAACTGGTGACACGACAAAAGGGTTTTTTTCGTGGTTAACGCGCAAACTTGAGTCTTCTGGGGGTTGAATTGAACAAGATTCTTTTCACCCCACAATAAGTCGTTACTTAGGGAGGTCTCAATAGAAGACACAAGTTTCATTCAGCTATCGTCGACGTTTTCCCGAGAAAGACCTGCACGGACGGAGTATACGGCGTCCACAGTACTATCATCTGCATAGCAATGAATGTGCACCCCAGCACACAGCGTTGGGGGACGCCAGTATTTACCGGACAATAATCAGAGCAAAAACCATCGACAGCGACTTTAATAAGAAAGCTAGCGACCCACTTGCACAAATTCTCGGGAAGCCCATACGATGGAAATTTTGCTAAGAGTGCTCTATTCCACACACGATTAAAGGCTTTCGCCATGTCCAGACTAACTGTCAGGCCTTTGCTTTCGACAGCTGCAGCCGAACGGTGAGTAAGGTAAACTAGAAAATCACCAGTTGAACGACCATGGCGTGAGCCATAATGACGGTCGTTGATCAACTGGTGATCCTCCAGATAATCCAGCAGCTGGCTGTTTATTATACTCTCCATAACTTTGGACAGCAGGAAGGTGATAGCAATAGGCCTATAGTTTGCCGGATTCGAGCTGTCACCTTTTTTCGGGATCAGATGGATCAGAGCGCTCTTCCACGAATTCGGGACTACGCCGATTGAATAGGAAAGCCGAAATAGATGCGTTAGTACCGGTGTCAACTCAGGAGCGTAAGAACGGAGCACTAAAGGAGAAATGCCATCAGGTCCACTTGACTTGTGGATGTCCAAAGAAGAGAGCTCGCCGAACAGCCTTTTGACTGAACTTAATGTCCAGCATTGAGCTCAGACATCTCGGGATTGTTGGCGGTGTCTTGCCTTGGTCATCAAGAGTCGAGTTAGAGGCAAAGAGAGTTTCCAGGAGGTCGGCTTTCTCTTTGGCCGTATGGACGAGGATGTCATTCCATTCTCTGTGCGTAACGGCGGAAACCAGGGCCGGCAGAAGTTGCCAAGTGTTGCCTTAGAGACCGCCCAGAACTGACGTGTTCCAGACGGGCAGCCCATAAGTTTCTCACCGATTTTCGCGACATGCTCGGACCTGGCTCTGGCGATTTGCCGCTTAAAGTACCTAGAAGCTCGGTTATACTTCCCTTTTAAGGTTTTCACCTTCGGATCCGCAGTAGCCAGCGCCTCAGCCCACACTTGATATGCCTTACGCTTTACAGTAGCAGCTTGTTTGCAAGACATACCAAACCACGGCTGTGACTTGCCACCAAGCGGCACCACAGAGCTAGGAACATAAAGCTCCATACCCTGTAAAACCACCTCGGCGACAGCCGAAGCACAGGTACTCGAATCTTCAGAAGAGAAGGAAATCGGCCCCCAGGGATAGGATGAGTAAAAAGCACGCATCAAGTCCCAATCTGCTGACTTATAGTGCCAGACGCGACGAGTCGCTGGTGTTCTGTGACTGTTGCGTTTAATAGGCACCTCACTCCGCTCTAGGCAGTGATCGGAAGATCCCAGAGGGGCATCGACCACAACCCGATACTGTTCTGGATGTGAAGTCAGCAGAAGGTCCAGTAAGGAGACATTATGGATATCCACGTCTGGAAGACGCGTGGGAGAGACAACCTGTTGGGACAGTCCATTAGCCACAGCAAGGTCAGATGCAGCTCTCCCCGCGTGGTCATTGGTGCGTGACCCAAGCCAATCGGAATTGTGGGCATTAAAATCGCCAAGTATCACGATTTCAGCGGAGGGGATAAGCGAGAGCACATCATCAATGGCCTATTGCAAACGCTCCATGAGTCGATCTGTTTCTGTATTACCACTATGGGACCTGTACAGACAAGCGTAGATTCGGACGCGATCGTTTGAATCGACACGAAGCCAGATAATAGACAGGTCCCGACCTTCAAAATTAGCAAGACGACGGAAACTTAAGTCATTCCTTATGAATACAGCGACTCTGGCATGACGCATGAAGTTATGCTCTAATTGTAATTGTAGTCACTTGGTCTGACAATTTGTGTTTCGGTCAGAAACAACAAGGCCGGCCGAGCCGTCTCAAGGTGGTAATGGACGGCATTCAAGTTGGAATGAAGACCCCTGATGTTACAGAAATCCACTTTAAGCGTGGAAGGAGTTGCCGTAGAGCGCACGCCTCGTTTGCCTTGTCTATTGCGCGGTTCTGTGCCTTCCTCAGAATTCGACGGGCAGCCTGAGTTTAAGGACTCAGGGAGGAATTCTCCAGCACCGTGGGTGCTGGTACCCTCCTGGGGTAGAATCTCTTTCAGTACCGCTGTCATATTCAGGGAAGGGTTTGGGGTTGGGCTCCAGAGCTCGGCATAACCTAATGCGAAATGCAGTGACAAAAAAAAACCACTACTTAACGCCGGTTTTAAATGCCGAGGATGGTAAATATCCGGTCGAGTCTACCCAAGGGTTGTCATCACTGACAACATGACTCTACCACCTCTAAATTAATTTTTAATTTTCTAATTTTGTTATTGAAGAACCTTAATATTTTCATGCAATTCAGTGACTGCTCATACTCAAGCTTGTGAAAATGATAGCATAAATAACTTTTAAAACTTGAAGAACTCTATAATGTTGCATTATAGAGTTATTCATCTTTGCGTGGAAAACAGTTTAAAGTATATGTGCAAAAACTTTTAGTTCACAAAACTATAGTACACTGAAATTCTCTTCGAACTTTTGTTTTTCATAGCTCTGTGGGGAGAGCTTCGTAAAGCTTTGCTATCCTAAGCTTACAGTATGTAAGAAATTCTAACGTTATATAAGAAAATTTTGTCATAAATACCTTGTGATATGAACATTGTTCCTAACATTTTGGCCATATTAAATATACGTGCACAAAAAAGTAAAGGTAAATTTGGAGTTACTAAAATTCTTATGTAAACAAAAATTTTTGTTCAAACAAAAAAATAGGACCGTCGTGGCGCAGAGGCGCAACGTCTGCCTGTAACGCGACGGTTACTGGGTTCGATCCCCAGTCGGAGAAGATGGATTTTTCTATTTCCATTTTCTTCGCTCTGGCAAACTAGGCAAAGCGCGGCGTTGAGTTCCGCCACTCAACACGCAATGCCTCGAAAACGGCGGAAAGTGGGGACGGAGTAAGCAGGGACTAAGTAACGGAGTGTCTTAACACTAGGTTCTTATGGTTCCTGCAGTTCCCTCTGCCTACCCTGCCATGTTGCCATGTGCGGGATAAAGCGTGAAGCTAAAAAAAAAAAAGAGATAAAAAGGCTAAAAAGAGGTGTGTTAACGAAAATGGCATTGAAATCCACTTTTTCCTTCCAAAATTAATTACTATACTAGAAATTAGTAAGAAATGTTGAATTTGTTGTAAAAATATCGCTGGCAAGTTTAATAATAATAATAATGCTATCAAACTTAGAAGACCGTGTCACATAAGTAAAGGATATGTCTATAAACAAGACGGTATGAGGGTTCGATTCCCGGTCGGGGAGGATGAATCTCTGGCAACCAGTACGGAAAGCCTCGAAAAGTGGAAACTGGAGGATGGGGTGTCTTAAGACCTAATTCTCACGATTGCTGCGATTTTTTCTGCCTACCCTGCCATGTGGAATAAAGCGTAAAGTAAAAAAAAGTGGGAGTCATTCTTTTAATTGAATCCAACCTTAGTATTTTCAGTAACACTAGTATGTGAAAGTGGACACAAAATGCTTCACAATTTCCTCGATGATATAAATATTTGTTCTAAGAAACCGTGTCGCATTACTTGGAACTTGATATGTTGGTCAAATCAAATAATGTAGGGTAACTTTCTGGGTGAAAATAATTTTGTGAATTCACGACGTTTTACGAGTAATACTAGACGCTGTGTATTACCAAGTCAGGTTTGTTTTATATTTTTATCCTTATGTATTTTCCGTTTTGTTATTAGATAATGTTTTAACTTTTTTTAGCGTTCCGTACGTCAATTAAGGGAAGACGGACTCCTTTACAGACGAAAGACTAAAACTATGTGGTGATATTATACTGAATTAAAATTAATTATAAAAACGACCAAATATCAAAAACCAAAAATCCCTAAGAGAACAAGCAAAAATCCAACCTCTAAGTTTCAAAGAAAAGAAAAGCGTTTGTTCCTATTTTTTGCATTTTATATAAAAATAACCGCGTAATCAAAACCTACAAGGTGTTTCCTGTTGGCCTAGAGTTAATCTACATTTCGGCAGTTTATAATTTCCAATGACATATAATTATAAAACTCATATAGAACAATTGGTCGACGAGTACTAATTGCACTTAACCGATATTATCTAAAGAAAATGTTATTTTATATACTTAATGCTACTCTAGTAATTAATTAAACGCCATATATATAGCGCTTAATTAATTATAAAGTAGCATTAATTGCCCGTAAAATAACTAACAACATAATTCATTACGTTATCTCGCAATCTATCTATTATCTGATACGCAAAAAGTACGGGAACTTTGAAATGTATCTATGTAATCGATCAAATAGTTAATCCACATTTTTTAGAGTTAACAACGACTGGTTTAGTTTAAAGATATATATTATGAGACACTTGAACATTAATTATACGTAGAAATTTTGAATTTCATAAAAAGTTATATTGAGTAAATAAATAGTGTTTAATTTTATTAAGCCAAGCTTTAAATATTTCTTGCAAATTTATATGAAAATTATTTCAATATTATATGCACAAAGTATTATAAAATAACAAGAAATGATGTTACAAAATTATATTTAAATGAACCTAAGATATTCAAAAGTAATAATCCGTTTAAATTTTGCATTCTAACACAGTAAGCTCCTTAAAGTTATCTTATAATAAGCTTGTTCTTGAATGCATGTAGAGGGAATGTGTTGGTATTACAACGACAATGTGTTCGTGATTCAGCATCTTAATGCAGGCACTT
The DNA here is from genome assembly GCA_037178615.1 of Dione vanillae. Lineage (NCBI taxonomy): Eukaryota > Metazoa > Arthropoda > Insecta > Lepidoptera > Nymphalidae > Dione > Dione vanillae. The sequence goes on from JAZFAU010001179.1 coordinate 19,866, forward strand.
AGGAAATTGGTTGTAAGTGATTTTTTATCACCTGTTTAAAGTGTTTTTGTAATAGGTTTTATTTTTAAAAAGCTTTTGTCCTTTTAGATTATAAATAAATCTTAGCCTAAAACATCGATGCAAGGTTTCGATTTTCTTGGTTAGCAGATTTTTTCTATATTCTTCTATAAACATACTCATCTAAGATTAGCATGCGACGTGCAGTGCCTAATAGGTATTATGTTATATGCCAACCAGTTATTTAGTAATGGATAAGTGATTTATTTTAGTTTAGTTGAACAAGGTAATCTCAGAAAGTACTTGTTCTAATTGAAAAAAAACCTCTTCTCCATCTAGTTATCAGTAAACAAAAATCC
>JAZFAU010001180.1:0-20151 GCA_037178615.1 Dione vanillae
CACGACGGTGAAAAATTTTTTTTTACTTTTCTCTTAAACCTGTTACAGCGCCCCAAAGTCTACGAGGGTAAATGAGAATTCAGTTAGAATCCGGTAAATATATTCTCACATTTGTATAAAAAATGACATGAAACTTTACTTATTTATTTTTTCCAAAACTTTTTTGCTGCCACATTGAGGGAAGTTTTTGCAGGCTCGTTTTTTTTCACGTCTCATCCCCAGTAAGCCTTATTTTAAAAAAATAAAAATTTACCAAAATAAATTTTTTTAAAACTATTGTTGCTGCCTCCAACACAAGATGCAGCTTTTTTTTCACAGTTTCTGAGTAAAACCAGGGCTAGTCGTGGCTCTGAAGTCATCGTGAAAATGCTGGAAAAAGCATGCAAATATTTGGATGCCTGCTCTAGCACCCCCCGACGTAAAGAAAATTTAAATTTTTTTATTTTATTTTTTTATTTACATAGGAAATCATGCAAATGAAAAAAAATACACATGCCGATCTTAGGCTTAGTAGCCATCTATTCCAGATAACCTTGAGAGCAAAAAGAAAAATTTAAAAATTTAAAAAAGGCAGGTGAAAAAAAAATATAAACTAAAAAGTAAACATAAACCAATATATGATACCTGTGTAAGAATAAAAAAAGATGATTCTGCGATACAAAGGAAACTGTGGAAAGCAAGAAAAAAGCAGGCCTAAAACTTCTATAGCAGTCTCCATTTTTGGAAAAACGCAGCAAAATTACGACCCCACAAACTTGGGGTTTAAGCTTCATTAAATATTCCAAAAAAAAATTGGGCCTTTAATAAATGTAATATACTGGGGCCTTAAATGAACTTTTTAATTTTACTGATTTTGTTTAGCAGTTTTATAAATGGGCAAATCAAATATAGGCAAAAAAATTTTTTTTCAATTATATCAGCATCTAGCCAAACAAAGTCACTTTAATGATATTAGCAGGGAGGTTATTAAAGGGCTTTTAAAATTTTCGAGAATTTTTGGAATATTATACAAAAATAATTCTTTTTAATTAAAATAAAAACATATTATTGGGTCAAATTTGTTGTTTTTGACATCTTCGTTACAAAAAATTCGATTTTTTAATTATTTTTTTTTTAATGAGTTTTATTGAGGCCGTCGTGGCGCAGGGCACAATCTGCCTGTAAGCGGGCGGAGAAAACAGGGCTAAGGAGGGAAGTCAACACTGGACCCCAGGTCCTGCATTTCCCCTTCCCTACCCTGATGGCGGGATAAAGCGTGAAGCTACAAAAAAAAAAAAAAAAAGGGGTCAGAGAGGTAAAGAGGGATCGATTGCTTTTAAAATACTATCTAAAAACGCAGGCGAGGGAAAGAGTATGGGGGGTGCAGCTTTTGGTTTCCGTCCTCTCGACTATCCCATGGGACGGAAAATAATCAGAATTATTTCTAACTAGTACAACAGGAAATTTGGGACGGAATTTGGCGATCGAGTATTCTCGTCTTTAAAAAAACCCTATTTTTTTGTTAATACTTTACATTTATACATAGATTTTAGGTAATATTGTGAAAAAATAAATAATTTTATCGGGTTACGATCAATTTTAGGCTTTACTACTACCCCGTAATGTGGCCGAAATGCAAACAAGCATATGCTACAAAAATTTTGAAAACGTTGTTAGCCAAAATTTTAAATCTTTATGTGTTTAAAAAAATACCTAGAATTATTTTAAAACCACGAATTAGTACGGAACCTTGGGGCGTACTGTTCACCTTGACTGATTTTTATGACTTGCCAGATTCTTAGATTTGCATAGAAAATAGTTTGGAAGTTTAGTTTCGTTTTTTTTAAAAACGTCATCACTTCCCGTTCTTATATTTTCCTGTTTTTTGTATATCTTTGGGGAAGAAAGTGTGGCGCGCTCCCTTATAAAGGGCGGGAATAGTCTCGACCAGGCACTACACATAAAAAATACCGGGGTTTAAAACGCTACTTTTGCAATAAGGTTGGTTTTTCATCCCCCAAATGAAGCCCTTTAGGGTTTTTTTCGTTAGTATTTTTAATGTGTTTTATTGAACTGGGAACAATCCTTTTGTGGCGGAAATATGATTACGTGGTATTTTACTTCCTTTTTAAATTATAAAATTTTATAAAATTGTTGGCATTCAGATAAATATATAAAAAAATTTAAAAAAACCTTCGTGTTTTTTATAAATCTCTATTTTTTCAAAAATATAAAGAATTTTAACATATATTTTAATTTATACTCAATGATTTTTTGATAGGGGAAATATGTATATTAAAAAAATTATTTTTTTGGGGCAGTGGAACTCTTCGCGTAGCAACAGTCCCCCAATCCACTGCATGGGTACCGTCCTTCCATCCGCAGGGCCACTGCAGTCGTTGGGGGTTTAATGCGAAGAACTTGATACCCGGGGCCCACAAAAACCCGATTTAAAAACAAATACATTAAAATAGTCAAAAAAAATTTAAAAAATTTGGAAGGCAAGGTTTCAAAATTTAAATGCGGACTACAAAGCTTGATTAAGAATTAATAGTAGTAAATTTGTATGATGGTAACAAAAACTTTGTCTAAATATTGTATTAATCGTATTTTTTAAAATTTTTTTTAAGCTGTAAAAATGAAATAAGTTGAAAAAAATGTTTAACAAATATTTTATCGATTTATATTGTGTTTAAGGCGGAGGTACAAGTACAGTGGACGATTATAGAACTTTTTCACAAATTGTTTATGCCTGTTCTGTAAATGTTACTCGTAAAATATGATAGTTTTCTATACACTAATTAGATCGTAGTGTAGACGTGAAATTTTAAATATATGTTGTAGTTTTACGTGTTCCCTAATCACCAAAATTTTAAAAAATGTTTTTTTTTCTAATATAGTTAAAAATTTATGTAGTTTTTATTATTATATTTAAAACATATTAAAATTGCTTTGGACTCGTTATGTTAAAGTAAAAAAAATACCTTCATATCTACATCATAGGATTATTCAGAAAAAAAATTTTGGATTTTTGTAGTAAAAGTCTTTTTGTACTTACCTTGTAATCTATTTTACTATCTAAAAAAAAAAAATAGACGCTGAACTGTTTTCATTATTTAATTAAAGCGGTAAAAAATATTTTGGGGACATGATTAAATTATAAACTTACTTAAAATATCATTACTTAATTATAAGTAAGTTAGGGAAATATATAATAGTGACTTGAAAAATTAAATTTCAAATAAATAAAAAATGAAAATAATAATAGGTTTATAAATTATAACCAACAAAGTGTTAAAATGTCATATATATTTGTATTATTATACCTGTATTAAAAAAATTACTATGTAAAATATGTATTTTTTTTCATTTATTTTTAATAAGTGTTGTAGAGTTCTAGTAGTGATAATGAATATAAATACCTTTTGTTTTTGGGATTGTTAAGAGTAGGGCACTATTTGGTCGCCTTTTCACTTAAATTTGATCCCGTTAAAAAGGGTCCGAAAGGGCCCCCAAGCTTTCTTTCTAGGGCGACTTATAATTGTAATAATGCCAAGACTATACGCACTTTGGGCTATTTTGTAATTTGTGCTTTTTTTTGGGCTTCCCCTATCTACCCTAAAAGTGCAATGACATCTACAGGACCCAACTTTGCAGTATTAGTTACTTTAGAATTCTAGATTCTTATATACATAAAGATATTGACTAATATACTATATCGTAAACATTAATATTTATAAGTTTTTTTTTTTTTTCCCGGCAATATTTTTGTGTTACGTTTTTCCATCCAAATGTTTTTGATAAAGGAACGGGAAAAAAAAATTTTAAATTCGACAAAGCGAGTAAAGGGCACCGACAAACAACCCCGCCGGCCACCCACGATACGGGAAAGGGGTACAAAAAGTTTACCAAACATTAAAAAGAAAATAAAAGCTGTTTTAATTTTTAAGATTAAAACATTGTATATGGTATAGCCTAGAAGGTATTTCGAAATTTTATTATTTATATTTTATTACAGATCCCTTTTTTTACTAATTAAAGGTATTTTATATTTTTCTACTAAAAATCTTATTGAAGGACATATTAAGAACTCATTCCCACTAGTCCAATCTACTTCTGACTACATTTCTCTTAAACTTTCAGTTGGTAGGTATTTTGTACCATTTCATATCAAAATTCTTCTTTTTCTTAGACTTCACTCGAACAAAAAAAATTTAATAGGGCAAAAGAGGGGAAGAATATTTTAATGTTAATGAGGGTTATTTTAATAAGTTTACGACGTTGTTGTCTCAAAAAAATTTTTCAAAATAGGGTTTTGGAAACAAGCTGAAATTAATATCAAATAATTTTGAAGGTAAAACTAAACATGTAATCAAAAATCAGGTTGGAAATTTGGCAACATGATAGAACTTATTTTTAAAAAAAAAGTACAAAAAAAACTAAAAATTTTGAAAATTGGTAATTTATAGAAATAACCAAAAAACGATTACCCTTCAAAAAAAAGAGTACGTAGATTACAATCACAAATTGCCGACTTTTTTGAATAGAAGTATAGAAAAAACAAATAAAATATGAAAAATAAATAATAATAAAAATAATAAAATTCGAGTGATGACATCTTTAAATTTCAGTTATTTCGTTTCTTTCCGAAGGGAAAAATCACAACTAAGTCCAGGGCGATTTGCCCACTTGGCTTGGGTTTGTAGATGCTGTAAAGTGTGTGAAGACACCACATCCCCGATAATTTCATCTTTAGCTTCAGCTGTATAGTTAAATTATTATACTATTATATTTAGTTATCTTACTCGTCCTTTTTGAAACTTTTAAGTTTTTTTAAAAAAAAAGGGTTATATATGAAAGCCCCCATTCTCTCTTAAATTTTCCACAAGCGTTTTAAAAATTGATAAAATCATTTGAGGGAACAAGTCTTACATTCATTTTTTTTCTTTGGGTTTCATAGGGTTTCCTTCAGTTCCCCTGCGTGCGTATGCGGGATAAAGGTGAGCTAAAAAAACAAAATGGCGGGTAGGCTGGGGAACTACAGGGACCAGGGGAACCCTAGTTTTAAGAAACTCCGGCTTAGTCCCTGTTTTCTCTGTCTCCGTTGCCGCCTTTTTTGGGCATTGTGTGTTTAGTGGGGGAACTCAACGCCGCGTTTGTTTGTTTTCCAGAGCGAAGAAAATGGAAATAGAAAAATCCTCTTCCCCGAGTGGGAATCGAACCCACAAAGCGTCGCGTTTACAGGCGGACGTTGCGCCTTTTCGCCACGACGGTTTTAATAATATATTTGTTTAAGAATTATTATGATACAGTATCAATATTTTTTTTGGTTATATATTTTAACTATTATTAATAACCAGGTTTCGCCATGGTTTACGAAAGAATAAGAAAATACGAATTTCGGCGAGAAAATTTAAAATTTCCCCCTTGGGTTAGGGAAGGAACGTATACGCAGGTCTCTAGTATTTTTGCTTACTATGTTGGATAAAATGTTTAAATTTGAAATAATATTTTGACTATAGTATATCAATGTGAAATTACTTTATCCGAGCTAAAGGGTCGTTACATGGCAGATTTTTATTTGAGCTCGTTTTCGGCATAATATTTACATGCGCTATAAGAAAAATGTGGGTAGAGTCCATCGTCTTTTCATGTGGAACCGCAGCGCGTTGTTCTGGTGTCGTTTCCCTTATAAGGGGCGTTTTCAATATTTCGTAATATTACTTGTCGTCTGTAATAAATTTTATTAAGCTTTATATTAAATTAATACCAACAGAATTCTTGAATCGAAAAAAATATTAAATATTTGGAGTCATAGTTACAAAAAATATTAGTTAATTCATTATATTCAATGGAAATGAGACGTATAAAAGTATTCCAATACAGTATAATTCTATGAATACAAGTCTTCCTTCGTTTATAAGCGCAACCTCTGCCTGAAAACGCGAGGGTTTGTGAGTTTGATACTCACTCGAGTAAAATAAAATATTTTTATTTTCTTCGCTCGGGCAAAAAGGCGTGGCGTTGAGTTCCAAAAGTCAAGTCACAAAAACTCAAAAGAGGGTTAGCCCTTAAATTAGGCTCCTTGAGCCTACGGTTCCCTTTTGTGCTACAAAATATCTTTTCAACACAGCAATAGCAATGTAGAAATATCTATTAAAATAATAATATTACCTAATTAATACCTACGCACCAAAATTTGTTTGTTATCTTAGCAATGTGTGACGTATATAGGGGCCAAAAAACAATATAAAATTTAAATTTTTTAGTTATTCAAATCAAAACCTATTTGTAATGTTAAGTTTTTTATGATTAAATCAATTTTAAATATTAAACAGAAATGTCAGCTGCTAAATAAAAAAAAGGACTTAATTATGTAAGGTCAATCTTTTTCTGTATCAACTATTGTACGAAAAAAAACCAATTACTACCACTCCGTTATTTTATTATAAAAAATGGACTCTGAACAACGAAACCCTGGCCTAGCGCCGATATATATTTTTAAAAAGTACTAGAAGTGTGAGTACATTTAATTTTAAAAATTTAAGTGATTTTGCTCTCCTTTTCTACATGAGCTTAAGTAAATAAAAATTAAACTTTATGTTACTCAATTTTTTCGTAAAAAATATAAAAGTTATAAAAAAGTAAACAAGATCGCTATTCATAATTATTTGATAACTTAAATAATATTGATTCTATTTCATGTCAAAATAAAAAATAAACAAATATTTTTAGGATACTTTGTGAATAATAAAGCAAAAAAAGAACTTACCTATATATTTTTCCGAGTGTTATTTTTAAACTTGATGATTAAAGGTGGTTATGCGGGGAATCTCATTTTCCCCCTAGAGTTTTAATCTTAAGAAATTAATAATCGGGAAATTTTTTTAAGTCAAATGAAATAGTGAAATTACTACTCACAAAAATATAACAATAAAAATATACAAAAATGTATCCCCAAAACTCACCATGGGGGTTTAATAAAATTTTAAAATTTTTTAGAGTACCCCGTTTATTTTTCATATTACTGATCTTTGGGATATGGTTTGGGGTTCCTGAAATGTTGAATATATGTTTAATTTTTTTTTTCATGTGATGCATAAAAAATTTAAAACAAAATGTATAGCAAAAAGAAAGATCTTGTTACTGTTGTTGTAAATTCTTTTTTCGTGATGATTTTTTTTCATTGAGAAATATATTTAGCATTTTTGATAATTGGCGGCCTTCCCCTAAATCATCTCAGCATATCTCTTAATTATAGAGTATATAAAATAACTAAAGCAATAACTCTTCATTATGCGAGTATTTCGTTACTATTGTATACATGAACATTGAACACTATCTTTCAGAATCTTAAAATGTAGTCAGCTACCCGACTTAAATTATAGTCAGAAAATCCCTAATCAAATGTTTAAATATTAACAGTGACTAGATTATGGAGTGCTTTAAGTTAATTTTAACTGAATAGACATTTCTTAATCTAATTTACCAGAAAAGCCCTTTAAATGGAACTAGATTTGGCAAAATATCCATTTCTTCAAATTTTTTATAACTGTGAATTTGGGTTAGTTCATTAAAATTTTTAAGCGCAGAGTGCAATTTGTAAAAAACTATTTCATAATCGATTACGTTATAATACTATTATAGTTAAATATCTAAGAAATATTTTATATGTAAATTTTTAGGGGGCGGGTTTACGTCATGCAAAAAATATTTGTCCCATTTTTTATAAAAAACCCAAGTGTGTAAGTAAATGGGAAAAGCCATTTGTATGAAATATGATTTTGATGAATTGTAAAAAAAAGACAATAGTAAAATGAGTACTTAGTCTGTATAGAATTTATAGTATAACAATTCCAAGGTCAGTTTCTAGGGGTTTGAAAATATTCGCAGCAGTTAAATTTTTCTTCATTATATGAGAAATCTTTAATATTTTCGGACATCACTTCTAACTAATTGAGCATAATAGCTTTTAATTTGGGAACGCGGGCATAGCGGCTTTGAGCTTTAGACATGTAGAAATACTTCAATTAAACTATATGCTACGCCCTAAAAAATAAGCAATATCTTTCAAAACATCTTCAAGATCCAAGAGTGTTAGGTGCCCATATTCTGCAAGATTATTTCAAAAAAAAAAGAATTTCTTTATGACAGACGACCGATGTACGTAAAAATTTAAAATAAAATAAGTGTTCAAAGATTCCCAACTTTCAGAATTACTACTAATACTATACTTACGTGTCGGGAACGTTGTAATTTTTTCATCTTTTGATAATTCGCAGATTGCCACTTTTGGCAACTTTGTACCCCAAATCGGTGTAAGTTTTTTCCCTACCCAAAACTAATAGGACTTTGAACAAAAGCATTCCCCTGTTTAAAATAAGCAGACCCGAACCATACCAGGACAGGACGATAAGACCTATCCAAAGCCATCTAGTGGATAATTTTAATAGAGTTTTTTTTTAAACTAAAATAAAAAAATACTAATTTAAAAAAAGACTGTTTTTGGATGATATTACGCCAACTTTTTAGTTTATCACTTAATTTCATTTTAAAAATATATTTTTAAAAAAAAATAATATATCGATTATTTATTTTTTGGTTGTATTATTTTTTTTTTTTTATAATAATATGACATTATGTCGGTACTAGGTTTCTATATTCGAAAAAATTACCCCCTCTCAGTCCAATGTTTTGAGTCATCAGAAACAAAGTGAACTCCACCCAAATGAAAAATTTAAAGAACAATATTCCTTTATATGAAAATCTACAAGAGATTGGAGGCATTTTAAAAAAGTATGAAAAAATTTTAAAATATATATGAAACAAGATACTTGGAATTTTTAAATTTGGAAGTTTAAAAATGAATTCTTGCATATTGGGGCAAGTAAATTTTATTTTTTATATGATAATGATAATTATACTATTAAGAAAAATCATGAAATGTATTTAAGTATATGTTGTTAAAGGGTTATAGCATTACAATATTTTAAAAATATTACTCTACTAATGCCTACATAATGCAGTATGTATGTTAACATGGCGGGCCCATGGCGCATAGGGCCCTATCAGCACTTCTCTTGAAAAATATTAAAGCAGTTTAAAATTATGTTTTTTTTTTTTAAATTTATGTAAAAAATTTTATAAATATTTTTTAATTTTGGAAAAATTTTTCTCGCATAAAATTACAAGAAATGAAGGGGAGGAAAACTACTGATAAGCAACTTTCCGCCCTTTTTTTGACAATTTTGTGTGGACATAAAATTTTATGAGTCAAATATTTGAAAAAAAATATGTGGGTTTGAATAAAAAAATCTATTTTGTAAGAAACTTAATCTTAAAAGATTTATTTCATGTTGCAAGGGTTTAAACCCACTGATACATTTTACTTTATAAATACTGCAATAAATGGGGGTTGAGTGTCAATAATGGACCGTGGCTTCCGGGGTTATTATGACCATATTGGAAAGGGAAAATTTATTGACTTGTCTCTGGCGTCCTATTAAGCCAGCGTGTTTTTTAAAATATTATAGATTTCTTTTCGGGGCACTTTTCTGCTTCTCTTTCAAACACCTGTAAAAAAATATATATTTTTGTTTTAAAAATTTTTAAACGATAAATAATTATCACTTTGGTCGCAAATGGTAAAAAGACACCTTTTAAACTACCCCTATTAGCAACTTACACTTTTACTTCTAGGAATCATAAAACAACTTATAATGAAATTCCTAAACCAACCTCTTTGAAAACTGAAAGAAATAAAAATTTAAAAACGCGTAAATTGTACAGTGATCACGTAAAACTAATTTTTTTATATTTCAAAATACAGTGTTTTCCCAAAATATACACTGGCAGGACAACTGGTGAGGTTCTCTCTGCCTACTTTTCTGTATGGGGGGACGTGAAGATAAAAAATATAAAAATTACCGGTTTTTCCCTTTAAATGGAGGAACTAGTTAATTCTAAAGTCTGTAATAAATGAGGATTTCTCGGCGCCGGGCTTCTTTGGTACGATGGTAATGCCCTCAGCTTCCCAAAACTGCCACAAACCCGCTGGATGCGGGGGGGGTGCAGCTGACTAAAGTTGTATTTGGGAAACTATAAAACAGTATGCTGAATGTCATATTGCCTGGAAAAAAAGACATTGAGCTACGTTTAACTGTAACTCGATTGCAAAAAAATTATCAAAACGCACTGGGTACATAAAAATGATATAACTTTGTGGAACTTTATGAAACCCAAATTTATTTTTATCTTATTAGAATGGTGTTCATAACGCAAAAATGCTTGGGTTTTAGATTCGCTGGTTTTTCCGCAAACAAAATGTAAAAAAAAGAAAAAAAAAATGAGACAAAAAGCTTAGTCGCATTGTCCTTTAAATTTTTTTTTATTGAAATTTTTTTAAATATAGGAAATTTGAAAATTTAAAATTAGACTTCATTGTCGCCGTGATTTCCCCATTTTTGGCTTAATTTCAAGAATACCTAATAAGTATAAATTATGTATTTTTAAAATTAAGCCTACTATGAAAACCACAATAATTCAATACTAATGGGAATGCGAGTCTCTCACTTCATCAGGTTATCGGCAGTCTCTGAACTCCAAATTTTGGTAAGTACTGTATTGTTATTTTTTAATAACATCATTTCATTAGAGTTTAGTTGCTTTGCCTTTTTCTATATACTGTGTTTTTTACCAAACTTTAAACCAACCCAGCCGTTATCGAAAATTGCTCAATCCAAGAAAGGTCTTGGATACAAAAAATGTCCTTTTTCCCATCCCATCGATAGTTTTATATGTCATAAAAGTAGAAAAAAGATTATATTTTTAAACTTTTAAACTACGCACAACTTGATTTAATGAAAAAGTTAGAGCGTCAACGTAGAGATTTGAACAAAAATTTTTTTTTTATGTCTGAAATAAAAAAAATAAGTATATTCTTTGGCACAGTTATAAAATTTTTCGAAAAAATAATAACAAAAGACATGAAAATAATAAAAAAACTATTCTTTTTTCATTTTTGGTCAACTTTTAATTTGTTTTTTTGGGAAATAGCGACCCAGTCAGATTTAGTTGCTCTTGATGATCTAATTTCCCGATCTACAGCCCGGTTTTAAAACTTGGGGGTTTTCTAGCGAAAGTGCTTACTAGATTTTGTGCATTTTAAGCAAGTGGGCTATCGACGAGCAATATGACCATCAAGGGACGATATCATCCGATGAAGAGAAAAGTGGACGAAGCCTTAAAAGGGAATTGACGAGGCACACACCAGGGTAACGAAAACCTGACTTTAGCAAACAAATTAAAGCTTCAGCAAGTGCGCACCTGATTCCACGTGGGCTTCCTCATGTCGCCGGAGGCCATTTTGAAGTAAAAAGGGAATGAAACAAGCCCTTTTTGAAAAAATTGTTGAGACTTTATTATTTTTAAAAATATACATATATTTTTTTAAAGAAATTATACTATTATTAGTTTTTTTGAGCTTGATATTTATTTTTTCTTGCTTTTTTTTTAAAAAGTTAAAGCACAGAAAAATAACTTATTGGCTCTCATTTGTTACAAATTGTTTAACTTGTTTAAATTAAGGGCACTTTCAATAAGTGTACATTTAAAATATTTCGAGTTTGCCCATTCTTCATTGTTCTCTATTCATCGTGACTTGATTACGTGAGATACGGGATTCAAGAAATACTTTATTATATTCCGGTTTTAACTTTTTTCTAATTATTTAATTAATCAACGCCAAAAATTTATATTATTTTATACTAGGCTACATAGTTAGTAAATTACGTTTGATCTAAAAATTGGCAGAAATATAAGAAATCTGAGTAAACATTAACGAATTCACCAAAAGGGTTTAAAAAGCGAAAAAAAAAAGTTTTTGTAAAAAAGAGTATTTTTTTTGAACGCTATTGAGACTCAAAAAATACGCCAAGGCTAAAGTGACCTTACTTTCAAATTCCATCATTCGAGAATCATCGTTTTTGACCCCAAATTTTAGATTGCTTTTATATTTGTCAAAAACAGTTTTATCTAGATTAAGACATATTTGTTGCCTATCATGGTACAGTGTGACAGCGTCAGACTAAATATAATAGCTGCACGTTCGATATCCACCTAGAGAAATAACTAGTTCTCATTTGCTCGCTCTTATAAGAGAATGTGCGGCGAAATGTATTGAATTCCGTCATTCAATACGCAATATCTGCATACATTAAATTGATTAGGCTACTCGGTTAGGTAAGACTTATACCCTTTATGTTCTAGTAGAAAAACATGAGTACTAGAAATAACAAAAAGTATTATTGGTTTTTTAAAATTTTTCCCCCTATAAATTCAACTATAATTAATATTGTTAAAAAATTTTTTAATAATGAAATAAAATATTTGATTAAGCTATATGGAGAGGAATGCCCACCATATAAACTTAAAAAAATACATAAAAGTTTTTAAAAAAAACTAAAAAATTCTTCTTCTGTCCTACAAACAGAAGTAAATAATATTCAAATAACGGTTGCGTGCCCGAAAATATTTAAGGTTTTCTATTAAAAACTATATATGACTATAAACTTAAAATACTTTCATATATATATACAATATACATTTTGCTGTTGTATAAGCTGCAAACATATAAAGATATGCGTAATTACTTAAAAAGATAATCAATTATATAAAAAATAAATACGTACTGTGCTCATTGATTGAAATGAATTCCTTTTTTTTAATATTTCACTTCACAAAAAAATGTATAATTATAAAAGTTTATAAATTGCAAGAACAAAAAATATTGATTCAATTAAACACCAGACCGAAGCGCTCTCGGTAAAAGCCCTTTAAATTTAAAATTAAGAGAATTTTTCCCCCCACCACCAGCCACCCAACATTGCTGTAATACCAGAACCTTCATTTCTTAGAATAATTTAAATTGCACACTAAATTTAACAATTGTTATTAGTAAAAGGATTTACATGTCAAATTAATTTTTATAATATGAAAAATTTGAATATCCCGTAATTTTATTTAGCTCTATATTTTTTATTTATTTATACTCTCATTAAACATTTTTTATGGAAACCCAAAAAAAAAACTGGACCGTAAATGAAATTTTATATTATATTTTATATATATATTTTATATTTATGTTATATATATTATATTATATATAAAATATATATAAAATATATATATTATAATTATATATATATATATATAAATATATATATATATATATATTTTATAAAATATAATATTTATATATATAAAATATATATATATTTTCTATATATATATTAATTTTATATTTTATATATAAAAGTATATGATATAATATTATATATTTTAAAAATATAATATATAATAAAATATATTTTATAAATATATTTTTATATATTATAATTTTATATATATTTTATATAAAATATATATATATATATATATAAAATATATATATTTTATATAAAAAATTATAATATATATATATATTTTATATAATATATATTTTAAAAATATTATATTATATATATATAGTATATTATAATTTTTATATAAAATTTAAAATTATTTAATTTTAACAAAAAATATAATTAGGGATATCAAATAATTTTTTAAAATTTTAAAAAAAATACTTAAAAATATTTTTAAAATATTTTATCCCTTATATATATAATTTTTAAAAATTTTAAAATATAGAATATATCTATAATAATTTTTAAATTTTTAAAAATATATAACATTTCTTTAAAATTTTTAAAATTTTAATATATAAACCCCAAAAATTAAATATTATTATTTTTATTATTTTTATATTAATTTTAAAAATACTATCTAAATTTTATATATATATAATATTATATATATAATATTTATATATATAATAAATTTAATATTATGTAATTATAGATTTTTACTTTTTAATAATAAAAATATTATAATATTTTAATATATTTTATATATGGGTTCGGGGGGATACCTTTACGTATAAAATTTATATAGATTTATAATTTTTAATTCTTTCCGGGCCATTTTTTATTTTGGGTTTTCCCTCAAATGCTTAATAGAGTATATAATTAAAAAAATATAGAGCTAAATAAAAAACCGGGGGGTTTTGAATTTTTAATATTTTAAATTTTTGACATGAAAACCTTTTTTTAATACAATTGTTGAATTAGTGTCAATTTTTAAATTATTCTAAGAAATTAGTATTTTTGGTATTACAGCACGTTGGGTGGCTGGTTGGTGGGTGAAACATTCCCCTTAAGTTTAACTTTAAGCATTTACCGAGCGCGCTTCGGTTTGGGGTTTTAAATTTAAACAATAAATTTTTTTTTCTTTCAAAAATTTTAAAAATTTATAAAATTTTACTTTTTTTTTTTGGTGAAAAATTTTAAAATAAAGGATTTATTTCAATCACTGAGCACAGGGATTTTTATTTTTTATATAATTGGGTTATCTTTTAAAATATTACGATATCATTATGTTTGCAGCTTACCAACAGCAAATTTTGTATATTGGTATAATTATTACTTTAGATTTTAAATCATATTTGATTTTAAAGATACCTTAAATAGTTTCAGTCACGCACCGTTATTTTTATTAATTTAAATTCTGTTTGGTTTGACAGAAAAAAACTTTTTAAATATTTTTTATAAATTTTTTTTTTTTTTAAGTTTTTTTATGGTCCCCGGGATTCCTCTCCCCTTTTGCTAATCAAAAATTTTTTTCATTATTAAAAAATATTTTAACATTTAATTTAGTTAAATTTTTTTTGGAAAATTTTTTGAAAACATTACTTTGTTATTTTAGTATCAGGTTTTTTTGCTAGAACAAAAGGTAAAATCTTCCAAACCTGAGTAGAAATAATTTAATGTAGCAGTTTTGCGAAAATGAGGGGAAATTCAATACTTTTCGCCGCACCTTTTTAAAGGGCGGCTGAAACTATTTTTTCCTAGGGGGTATCGAACGGAGCTAATTTAGTCTGCGCTGTCACACGTCCATGATAGGCAAAAAATATTCTTATTAGATTAAACTGTTTTTTGAAATATAAAAGCAATCTGAATTGGGGTCAAAACGATGTTTCGATGATGGCTTTGAAAGAAAGGCCCTTTTTGCCTTTGGGCGATTGTTTGATTCCATTAGCGTTACAAAAATACCTTTTTTTACAAAATGTTTTTTTTCGCATTTAACCTTTTGGTTATTTTTTAAGTTTACTCAGTTTTCTTTTTTTTCGCAATTTTTAGATAAAACGAAAAGTTACTAACTAGTTAGCCTGTATATAAATTATAAATTATTTGGCTTTTAAGTTTAATTTAAAATAATTAGTAAAAATTTAAAAACCCTGGAAAAATAAAGTATTTCTTGAAAACAGTATCTCACGTATCAATGTCACGAGAATAAGAAAATGAAGAAAATTAAAAGCAAACTCGAAATATTTTAATGTACCTTTTGAAAAGGGCCTTTAATTTAAACAATTAAACAATTTGTCAAATGAACCAATAAATTAATTTCTGTGCTTTAACTATTTAAAAAAAAGCAAACCAAAAAAAAAATCAAGCTCTAAAACTTTTATTAATTTCATTAAAAAATATATGTATATATTTAAATAAAAAAAGTCCAACAATGTTTCAAAAAGGGTTTATTTATTGCCTTTACTTCCAATGGCCCCCGGCGACCTAGGAAGCCCACGTGGAATCGGTGCACCTTCGAATGCTTTAATTTCTTTCGGGTCGGATTTCGTTACCCGGTTGGTGCCTGTCATTGCCGTTTTTTGGCTTTGTCCCCCTTTTTTTCTTCTCGGATGTATCGTCCCTTGATGTAATTTGCTCGTATAGTTCACTTGCTTGAAATGCACGAACTCTAGTAAACCTTTCGCTAGCAACTCCCAGATTTAATCAGGGTGTAGACAGGGAATTAGATCATCAAAAGCAACATATCTGACTCGGTCCTATTTGCCAAAAAAAAAATTGAAAAAGTTTACCAAAAATGAAAAAAGAATAGTTGTTTTTATTTTTTTAGTCTTTTGTTATTATTGTTTCGATAAATTTTTAAAATGTGCCAAAAAATTACTTATTTCTTTTATTTATGACATAAAAGAAAACTTTTGTTCAAATCTCTACGTTGACGCCTAACGTTTTCATTAAAACAAGTTGTGCGTAGTTTTAAAGTTTAAAAATAAACTTTTTTCTACTATTATGACTATAAAACTATCGATGGGACAAAAGGGACTTTTTTTTGTTCCAAGACCTTTTTATTGACAATTTTTCGTAAGGCTGGGTTGGTTTCAATATTGGTATAAACACAGTTTAGAAGAGCAAAGCAACTAACCTATGAAATGATGTTAAAATATAAAAATACAGTACTTACCAAAATTTGGAGTTCGAGACTGCCGATAACCGATAAGTTTAGAGCACTCGCATTACCATTAGTATTGAAATTTTTGTAGGTTCATAGTGGCTTACTTTTAAAAAAACATAATATACATAGGTATTCTTGAAATTAAACCTAAATGGGGAAATCACGGGGACAAGAAGTCTAATTTAAAGTCTCTTCCATATTCAAAAAAATTTTAAAAAAAAATTAAGGTACTGCGACTACAGCCTTCTTCTCATTTTTTCTTTCTTCTTCTTTTACATTTTTTTTTTCGGAAAAAACCGCGAATCTAACCTAAGCATGTTTCGTTAGAAACCATTCTAAAAAGATAAAAAAAATTTGGGGTTTCATATGTTCCACAAAGTTTTATCATTTTTTAGTCCCCAGTGCGATTGATAATCTTTTTCGCAATCGGTTCAGTTAAACGTAGCTCAATTCTTATTTTCCAGGCAATAGACATTCAGCTACGTTTATATCTTCGCAAGTACAAATTTAGTCAGTGCATCCCCCCCCCGCATCCGCGGTAGTGGCAGTTGGCAAGCTGAGGGCTATTACCATCGTCCAAAGAAGCCCGGGCGCGAGAAATCCTCATTTATTACAGACTTTAAATTTAAACTTCTCCTCCATAATGGTAAAAAACCGGGTAATTATATATTTTTTTATCTTCACGTCCCACATACAGAAATTAGGAAAGGAAACCTCACCTTGTCCTGTCCAGTGTATTTGGGATTACATCTGTATATTTTAAAATAAAAATAAAAATTAGTTTACGTGATCACTGTACAATTTTACGCTTAATTTATATTGCTTTCATTTTTCAAAGAGGTTGGTTTGGGAATTACATTATAATTGTTATTGTTTCCTAGAAGTAAAAGTGTAAGTTGCTAATAGGTGTACTACAGGTGTCTTTTGACCATTTTTGACGACCCCAATGATAATTATTTATCGTTTAAAATTTTAAAAAAAATATATATTTTTTTAAAAGTTTTGAAAAGAAGCGACAAAGTGCCTCGAAAAGAAATCTATAATTTTTAACACACGCTGGCTTAATAGGACGCCAGAGACAAGTCAAAAAATTTCCTTTTCCCAAAATGGTCTAACACCCCGGAAACCCCGGTCCCTTATTGACACTCAAACCCCCATTTATTGCAGTATTTAAACGTAAAATTATCTATGTTAAACCCTTGCAACATGTAAAAAAAATCTTTTTTAAAATTAAATTTTTTTACAAAATAATTTTTTTATTCAAACCCAAATTTTTTTCAAAAATTTGCTCATAAAATTTTTTGTCCCCCACAAAATTGAAAAAAAAGGGGGAAAAAAAATTTCTTATAGTAGTTTTCCTCCCCTTCTTTTTTGTATTATATGCGAGTAAATTTCCAAATTAAAAAATATTTATAAAAATTTTCATAATTTAAAAAAAAACTAATTTAATCTGCTTCATATTTTTTCAAGAGAAGTGCTGATAGGGCCCTATGCGCATGGGCCCGCCATGTTTAAAATACTACTGCATTTTGTAGGCATTAGTAGAGTAAATTTTAAAATTTGTAATCGCTATCCCCCCAAAAACAAGTACTTCACTACATTGCATGATATTGCTTAATATATAATTATCATTATCATATAAAATAAAAATTGACTTCCCAAATATGCAAAAATTCTTTTTAAAGCTTCCACTTAAAAATTCCCAAATACTCTTGTTTCATATATTTTAAATTTTATTCATACTTGTTTAAAATGCCTCCAATCTTTTGTAGATTACAATAAAGGAATATTGTTCTAATTGTTCTTTTTGCGGGGTTCATTTTGTTGCGATGACTAAAAAACATTGGACTGAGAGGTGGTAATTTTGCGAATATAGAAACCTAGTCCGACTAATGTCATATTTTTAAAACAAAAAAAAAATACAACCAAAAATAAAAAATCGATATATTATTTTTATGTAAAAATATATTTTTTAAAAAGAAATTAAGTGATAAAATAAAAAGTTGGGGTAATATCATCCAAACATCCTTTTTTTAAATTAGTATTTTTTCTATTTAGTTTAAAAAAAAATCTATTTAAAAATTATCCACTAGATGGCTTTGGATAGGTCTTATCGTCCTGTCCTGGTATGGTTCGGGTCGTTTTTATATCAGCTGGAAGCTTTTGTTCAATCCTTTAGTTTTGGCGGAAACAACTTACACGTTGGGGATACAAAGTTCCCAACAGTGGCAATCTGCAATTATCAAATGATGAAAAAATCTAAAACGTATCGACACGTAAGTAAGTATTAGTAAAATTCTGAAAGTTGTAATCTTTGAACACTTATTTTTATTTAATTTTTTACGTACATCGGTCTGTCTGTCAAAAAGAAATTCTTTTATTTTAAAATAATCTTGCAAAATATGGACACCTAATCACTCTTGGATCTTGAAGATGTTCTAAAAGATATTGCTTATTTCCAGGGCGTGCATATTTTAATTGAGTTTTCTACTGTCTAAAGCTAAAAGTCCGCTTGCCCGCGTTCCAATTACAGCTATTATGCTAAATTAGTTAAAAGTGCATGTCCAAAATATTAGAAGATTGCTCATAAAATGAAAAAAAATTTAACTGCGCGAATTTTTCAACCCATAGAAACTGCCCTTTTGGAATCTGTTATACTAAAATTTCTATCAGACTAATACTCATTTTACTATTGCTTTTTATTAAAATTTCATAAAAACATTCTCATAAAAAGGTTTTCCACTTTACTTACCACTTTTTTATTATAAAAACTGTACAAATATTTATTGCATGACGAAACCAGCCATAAAAATTTACATAAAAAATTTTTTAGATTTTTTAACTATAATATATTAAAACGTAATCGTTTATGAAATATTGTTTACAAATTGCCTCTGCCTTAAAAGTTTTAATGAACTAACGAAATTCACACTTATAAAATTAAAGAATGGATATTTTGCCAAAACTAGTTCCATTTAAGGATTTACTGGTAAATTAGATTAAAAAATGCTATTCTTTAAAAATTTAAATTAAAGCACCCCCTAATCTAGTCATGTTATATTTAAACATTTGTTAGGGATTTTTTTGCATAAATTTTAAATCGGGTACTGACTACATTTGTAAGATTCTGAAAAATAGTGTTCATGTCATGTATCAATAGTAACGTAAAAACTCGCATAATGAAGAGTTATTGCTTTAGTTTTTTATATACTCTATATTAAAAGATTGCGGAGATTGGAAACGCCGCCAATTTTCAAAATGCTAAAATATTACTCAAAGAAAATAACTCATCCGAAAAAGAATGACAACAAAAAGTAAAAAGATCTTTCTTTTAGCTATACATTTGTATTAAATTTTTTATGCATCACTGAAAAAAAAAAATTTAAAATATATTCAAAATTTCAGGGAAACCCCAAAACCCTATCCTATCGTAAAAGAAAAAAAAAGGGGTACTCTAAAATTTAAAGTTTTATTAAACCCCCATGGTGATTTTGGGGATAAAATTTTTTATATATTTTTTTTGTTTTTTTTTTGTGAGTATAATTACCTTTTCTTTGACTACAAAAATTCCTGTTATTAATTTCTTAAAATGTACACTCTAGGGGAAGATGAATTTCCCCGCATAACCCCTTTCCTCAAAATTTAAAATAACCTCGGGAAAAAAATTAGGTAATTCTTTTTTGTGCTTTATATTCCCAAATATCCTAAAAATATTTTGTTATTGTTTATTTTGACATAAATAGAATCAAAATTATTTAAGTTATCAAATAATTAGAATAGCGATCTTGTTTCTTGTTTTTTTAACTTTTATTTTAAAAAATT
>JAZFAU010001181.1:0-20116 GCA_037178615.1 Dione vanillae
AAACATTTAAAAACAAAAACAAACTTAATTAATTTATTAGAAATTCTAATAAATTAGTATTAAGTTTGTTTTTGCTTTTTAATGATTTCTATAAATTTTACCACCCTAGTTTTTTTTTATTTTAATTTTATAATTTTAATACTAACTGAAATTGAACTGAAATTTACCCTCATGAGTTACCTAGCGGCAAACTACTCGTAAACGACTTCAGCGTAAATGTACGTACGAGACCTACATGAAATGTGTTGTTCCTACTTTAAACGCAAAGTGCAGCGTTAAGTTCCGCCACTTAACACGCAATATCCCGGAGATTGGGCCCAAAGTTAGGACCATATCCTTATATGCGGGAAACAACGTGAAATAATAAATAACAAGTATAAATATATTCCAAGTATGAATAAAATATTCAGAATTTTAAATCAACGCTAGCTTTTACATATTTAGTTGTTTTAGCGTAATTTTAATAGCAGTATACATGTCCTCGTTCTTTACAACGGGAATCCCCTGATTTCCCATAGGTGTAATGTATTGATCGGTTCTCTGATTAAAACCTTTACGTACACTTTGCAGTAGATATTGTTACATTAAAAATATAGATTAATATTTATATCTTAAATAATATGTATCACATATGGTTGGAAGTGGTGTGTTGCGATTGATGTAGGTTCAACTTCCAATCTAAAATGGGTTACATTTTTTATTTGTCCAGACCAGTGTTAAGATTAATCACGAAGCAATAGTTTTGTAAAAATATTCTTTAGATAGTATGTTATCATAATTGTATTTTTAAAGTATTAATCCGCACTAAAGATTAAAAAAATACTTAAAGAAAGTATATAAAAATTTTAACGCAGCGTAATTTGAGCTCGCGCGCAACTAAGCCATGGTAATACTATTTTTCGTTTGAGCGCGCAACTAGCGCGCAATAAACATATCATTATGGCACAGAGGAGTACTATCTGCCTGTAATCGCTTGTGGGTTCGATTCCCACTCGGGGAAAAATTTTTCATTTCCATTTTCTTTGACCTGGCTACCAGACAAACGCGGCGTTGAGTTAAACCACGCAACCAATTACGTTACCACACAATATTTTGAAAAGGCAGAAAGCAAGGAGACGGAGTATCTTAACACTGGGTTCCCACGGTTTCTGCAGTTTTGCCCTTCCCTGCTGTGTGCAGGATAAAGCGTGAAGCTAAAAGAAATTAAAAAATAATCCCCAATGGAAATCGAACCTACAACCGCCGATCTTACTACTGCATAACTCACTTTATCCGCATGTATCTACTAAAATATTAATAAAGTATCATTTATACATAATACAGAGCAGGTCTTAGTAAATGACTTACTGTCAGGTCGGGATCGTTAGAGCCCTCTGTGACAAGGGTCCTCTATATATAATATATATGTATGCTTACATACATAAGTAAACTGGGAATTGCTTTTCCGTGTATAATAAAAGTGTAGAAGAAGAATGAGGTAATTAAGTAATGTATATTCATATAAAAGGTTTGGATAGTGTGTTACGATATTTCAGCTGTGTTTTCGACTCATTAAGTATATATTGACAAAGCTTTAAGCTGCACTTGTTTTAGCTTCATAGGCTAGGTAGGAAGAGGGAGTCGCAGTTATCAAGCCACCATTAGTTATTAAGACTAAGAAATAATAAGTTGTCGGGTTAAGCAATAATGTAATAAGCACTTTTTAGGGTTCTGTACAAAAATAAAAAAACGGAACCCTTATAGAATCACTCGTGTTCCTGTCCGTCCGTCTGTCACAGCCAATTTTCTCTGAATCTACTAGACCGAATCAGGTGAAATTTGGCAGGATGGTGTAATGCCCTGACCCGAACACAGGATAAATTAGGTAATTAAAAAAAAATTTTTGCGAACCTTACTGAGTCATATATCATATGAAAGGGCTTATTATCAGGATCTCGAATATATATTTTTTAATTTTTTAAAATAAATAGTTTCGATGATATTCATGAAAAAAGCCGAAAATTACCCCCCCCCCCCCCCTAATCTCCGAAACTACTGGGCCGAAAAATTTGAAAAAAATACTGAATATAGTTTATGGCTTGTAGATTACAGGAAAACAATATATAAGGATTTCATAAATTGAAAATAAAATGGTAAATTCGACAAAAAATGTTTTTAGGGAAAAAACATTTTCAGGGGAAATATTTCACTATATTGTGTACGGAACCTTTTCCACACGAGTTCAACTCACACTTGACCGGTTTTTTTTTAATTACTTTCGCCGTTATTTTGTATTAAATAAAAATTATTAAAAATAAACCGTGCTTACACTTTCACTTATCATTAAATTAAAAATTTCTTTCATTATTTTGTTTTCTACGTTCTGGTAACTCGGCTGATTGCGGCGTTGAGTTCCGCCACTCGAAACATGGAATACTTACCTACTAGATTAAAGCTTAATATATAAGCCTTCCTAATATACACAACGTCAAAATAAAATCTTCAAACAAAATCTAATGGCAATAAGAAAAAATATTGAGTTACAGTACGAATGAAAAACTATCTAGACACACAAGTTTTAATCAAAAACCCTTGCTATACTCATTTATCATAGTATTTCACTTATACTACATGGTATCCTTGGATCTAGCCAGTTCAGTTGAAACTTAAAAAAAATACCCAGTAAAAAATAGTTGGCTACATTCTCGCTCGTTCGAACAAAAAATGTGAAGACTCTAAAATACAGGCGTTCGAGAGCTTTTTCTGGGTTACATTTAACATTTTTAAATTACTCCAGCAGATTTCGGATTTCCAATTACACTGCACAAACTTTGTTTTATTTGGCTTTTTTTATTTATTTTAACAGAATATTTAAAATTACATTGTTAAAAATAGATGAGCGTGAAAAAATTTAAAGCGTGGTATTGAGTTCTGCCACTCAACACGCAATTATCCCATAACTTAGAAAGCGGAAAACGAGATAAAGCTTAAAAACTCACACTAAAATAATCTGATTTTAGTCTAGCTTTTCAGTAAGGGGGCCCTCAAGAGCACTCAAAGAGCACAAATCTCCTTGATTTGAATCAAAATTTATCACCACGTATGATAATACAAAGAACATACAACAGAAGGGACTTAAAAGTTTTAATTTATATTTTATATTTATATTAGTGTGACAACAGTTTAGAGGAAGCAATATTGTAACAAACCGTCGTGGCGCAGAGGCGTAGCATCTGCGTGAAACCGTGACGGGTTGTGTGTTCTACTTTCACTCGCGGAGGATGTATTATTAATATCATATCGTTTTGATTTTCTTCGCTCTGGCAATAAAGTAAGCATGGCGTTGAGTTCTGCCACTCAACAAGCACTGCCTCCGAAGGTAGAAAGTGGTGGACGGAATATCTGAACTTATTGTCACGGTTCTGGCGATTCTCACTGCTTATGCCTTCCTGCTATGATTAAGCGTGAAGCTTAAAAAAATAATTAACTGACCCATACTAAGAAATCACCAATATATTACAAATGTTATTGCGAATATATTAAGCAACACTTTTTCTTTATAAGGAAAAATTGTACACGTCAGAGAGAAACAAAGCCACCGGAAATTTGTTCAGGAAACGCATTCACAGAACGTGCCCAAAGTGTACATTAATCTTCATTCAAAGAAAAGTTTTTCATACTGTATGTAACTGTATGTATAATATGGATAAGCGACAAATAATTTAACACATATATATTCATATATATATAGTCGTTAATACATACATACATACATACATATCTTCACGCTCTATCCCTAGCGGGGTAGTCAGAGAGAACGGAGCGCCAAACGCTGCGGTCCCTGCATACCTCTTTCGCCTCGTCCACTGTCATTAACCTCTTCATGCATGCTCTCCGGGGAGTCCTCATGCTTTTTACGTGACCTTCCTCCAGTATCTTCGATACTGTGTTTTCGAAAGTCAACCGAGGTCTCCCCTTACCTCTCTTACCACACACTTTTCCATCGTATATCTTTTTTACCATTCTTTCGTCACTCATTCTTTCGACGTGCCCAAACCACCTGAGCACATTTTTCTTCATTCTTACTGTGACATCCTCGCTGGTACCTGCCATCCTGTGTACCTCTTCGTTGCGGATTCGGTCAGCTAAGCTGACTCCGCATATCCTTCGAAGAGATCGCATCTCCACAGCATTCGTCTTTCTTTCATTCTTCTTCTGTAATACCCACGTTTCACTGCCATATAACAGCGTCGGAACCAAAACTGCATTGTGTACGGCCAAACGTGCAGCGACGCTGACGTTCTGCCGTCTCAACAAGGCAGCTAAGGCACCGTTCATTCTGTTACCGGCAGCAACACGTCTATATAGTCGTTAATTTATAGTAAAATAAGATACAAATCGTAGTAATCTTACTACTAGGCTTTCTCACTACTTACTACATCTTGTGAAAGAGTAATACATTCAAGAAAAAATAAATATTTTAAGATTTTTTAAGCATCCTTTACTAATGATCGTTTGTTATTATACAATATTTACAATGTGTTTTTTTTTAGCTTCACGCTTTATCCCGCACATGGCAGGGTAGACAGAGGGAACTGCAGGAACCATACGAACCTAGAGTTAAGACACTCCATTGCTTTAGTCCCTGCTTTTTTCCGTCCCGGCTTTCCGCCTTTTTCGAGGCATTGCATGTTGAATGGCGGAACTCAACGCCGCGCTTTGCTTAGTTGCCAGAGCGAAGAAAATGGAAATAGAAAAATCCATCTTCCTCGAGTAGGAATCGAACCCAGAAACTGTCGCGTTTACAGGCAGACGATTACGCCTCTGCGCCACAACGGTCCTCACCTTTACAATGTTTATATACAAAAATTACTATTTTGAACAAGGTTACAAAAGTCTGTTGTAAATATTTTCCGCATTGTGTTTCCGCAATCTAACTTTGTAGACAAACAACTTTTGTACACACCTCAAAATGACAGAGAATTAAAGCAAGTACATTGAAACTTAATATTATACTGTTTAAGAATTCATTTGAAACTGGATTTTTTAGTTTTGTTTTTTAATTTTAAATAACTAGCCAGTAATTGGCAATTATGTTATTATATGTAAATTTCGTATAAGAAATTATCTAACAAGAAGATGTATTTATAAAAACAAATATTTAAATATAAATGTGCTTTAATTTTTTTAACTACACGCTGTACCCTAAATATAGTAGAGTAGGTAGAAGGAACCCAGTGTTAAAACACTAGGTAACCCACTTACCGCCGTTCCATATATTATGTACTGAGTAACGAAAATCAACACCAAGCGTTGTCATGTTACCAAAGAAAATAAAAATATTATCATTCTTATATCTTCACGCTATATCCCGCACATGGCAGGGTAGACATACGGAACTGCAGAAACCATAGAAACCTAGTGTTAAGACACTCCATTGTTCAGTCCCTGCTTTCTAAATGCCTAATTTCCGCTTTTGTCAAGGCATTGCATGTTGAGTAGCGGAGCTAAACACCACGCTGAGCCTAGTTTCCAGAGCGAAGAAAATGATAATAAAAAATCTATCTTCCCTGAGGGGGAATCGAACCCCCACCATCGCGTTTACAGGTAGACGCTGCGCCTCTGCGCCACGACGGTCCTCAATAAAAATAATTCATTCTACCTTAATAGAAATCTTACTCAAGAACCTTCGTGCTTGCCTCTACCTCACGACGTTAATTTAATACTTCAAATGACATTATTATATCTAAATAGACACCGTCGTGGCACAGTGGCATAGAATCTGACAGTAAACGTGACAGTTGAGTGTTCAATGCCACTCATGTAATTTAATTATTTAATTTTCTCGGTAAGAAGACAAAGTGTGGCGATAAGTTCTAGTACTCACCAAATAAACACTCGTATATTGGGTAGAGTATGGAACTGCGTAAAGTTTTCGCTATGTCTACCCCGTTGTAGTAGGAGATACTATGAAGCTGAACGATGTATAACAATAAAATTTATAACCAAAATATAGCAGCATAAGTTATTTTATGGACATAATGAAATAATTTTTAGCCCGAATTATGAGCAATATCATCCATAATATCCGATGTACATGTCTCATGGGAAATTATTCATACTAATTTAACCGATTACAATACAATTGTCATTAGAGATTGGAATTTTATTACCAGGAAAAATTATTTTATTAGAAAAATATTATAAATAACGATAATTTTTAACAATATTGTTATTTTTCACAAAAAAGACCTTTAAAGTGACCTTTGGAAAAACACTGTGTTGAGCTGATTCATATAAAGCAATCACCACGTAAGCTAGCTTTTAGATTGAAATCAGTTTTTCTTAGTTATAACACAAAAATAAACACTTGTAGAAGTAGTATACTATTATTCATATTTCTATATTCTCATACAATGCTTGAGTAAACTTAAACTTGTTACATTATATTAAAAAACAACCATCTTTTATTGGAGAACATACATAGATATATATTATAGGTATGTATATTAATATATATATATATATATATATATATATATATATATATATATATATATATATATATATATATATATATATATATATATATATATATATATATATATATATATATATATATATATATATATATATATATATATATATATATATATATATATATATATATATATATATATATATATATATATATATATATATATATATATATATATATATATATATATATTAATATACATACCTATAATATATATCTATGTATGTTCTCCAATAAAAGATGGTTGTTTTTTAATATAATGTAACAAGTTTAAGTTTACTCAAGCATTGTATGAGAATATAGAAATATGAATAATAGTATACTACTTCTACAAGTGTTTATTTTTGTGTTATAACTAAGAAAAACTGATTTCAATCTAAAAGCTAGCTTACGTGGTGATTGCTTTATATGAATCAGCTCAACACAGTGTTTTTCCAAAGGTCACTTTAAAGGTCTTTTTTGTGAAAAATAACAATATTGTTAAAAATTATCGTTATTTATAATATTTTTCTAATAAAATAATTTTTCCTGGTAATAAAATTCCAATCTCTAATGACAATTGTATTGTAATCGGTTAAATTAGTATGAATAATTTCCCATGAGACATGTACATCGGATATTATGGATGATATTGCTCATAATTCGGGCTAAAAATTATTTCATTATGTCCATAAAATAACTTATGCTGCTATATTTTGGTTATAAATTTTATTGTTATACATCGTTCAGCTTCATAGTATCTCCTACTACAACGGGGTAGACATAGCGAAAACTTTACGCAGTTCCATACTCTACCCAATATACGAGTGTTTATTTGGTGAGTACTAGAACTTATCGCCACACTTTGTCTTCTTACCGAGAAAATTAAATAATTAAATTACATGAGTGGCATTGAACACTCAACTGTCACGTTTACTGTCAGATTCTATGCCACTGTGCCACGACGGTGTCTATTTAGATATAATAATGTCATTTGAAGTATTAAATTAACGTCGTGAGGTAGAGGCAAGCACGAAGGTTCTTGAGTAAGATTTCTATTAAGGTAGAATGAATTATTTTTATTGAGGACCGTCGTGGCGCAGAGGCGCAGCGTCTACCTGTAAACGCGATGGTGGGGGTTCGATTCCCCCTCAGGGAAGATAGATTTTTTATTATCATTTTCTTCGCTCTGGAAACTAGGCTCAGCGTGGTGTTTAGCTCCGCTACTCAACATGCAATGCCTTGACAAAAGCGGAAATTAGGCATTTAGAAAGCAGGGACTGAACAATGGAGTGTCTTAACACTAGGTTTCTATGGTTTCTGCAGTTCCGTATGTCTACCCTGCCATGTGCGGGATATAGCGTGAAGATATAAGAATGATAATATTTTTATTTTCTTTGGTAACATGACAACGCTTGGTGTTGATTTTCGTTATTCAGTACATAATATATGGAACGGCGGTAAGTGGGTTACCTAGTGTTTTAACACTGGGTTCCTTCTTCCTACTCTACTATATTTAGGGCACAGCGTGTATTTAAAAAAATTAAAGCACATTTATATTTAAATATTTGTTTTATAAATACATCTTCTTGATATATATATATATATATATATATATATATATATATATATATATATATATATATATATATATATATATATATATATCTATATATATATATATATATATATATATATATATCTATATATATATATATATATATATATATATATATATATATATATATATATATATATATATATATATATATATATATATATATATATATATATATATATATATATATATATATATATATATATATATATATATATATATATATATATGTATATATATATTTATATATATATATATATATATATATATATATATATATATATATATATATATATATATATATATATATATATATATATATATATATATATATATATATATATATATATATATATATATATAGATATATATATATATATAGATATATATAATATATATATAGATATATATATATATATATATATATATATATATATATATATATATATATATATATATATATATATATATATATATATATATATATATATATATATATATATATATATATATATATATATATATATATATATATATATATATATATATATATATATATATATATATATATATATATATATATATATATATATATATATATTTATATATATATATATATATATATATATATATATATATATATATATATACATATATATATATATATATATACATATATATATATATATATATATATATATATATATATATATATATATATATATATATATATATATATATATATATATATATATATATATATATATATATATATATATATATATATATATATATATATATATACATACATATATATATATATATATATATATATATATATATATATATATATATATATATATATATATATATATATATATATATATATATATATATATATATATATATATATATATATATATATATATATATATATATATATATATATATATATATATATATATATATATATATATATGTATCGTGAGGTTCAACTCCGCCGTTATAAAATAAGGAATCAATCTTCTCTTTAGCTGTTTGTATCGTTCGGGTAGCAAAACAAAAAACGATGTTGAGTTCTGCCTTGGAACACATAACACCGCAAAAGGCGGAGTGTGTATATAAAAAATTAATAAAAGCTTTAATTTTAATTATATGGGAAATTAGCAGTGAGTGGATAATATAGTGGCAAGATTTAGATTACCT
This sequence comes from Dione vanillae, assembly GCA_037178615.1. Classification (NCBI taxonomy): domain Eukaryota; kingdom Metazoa; phylum Arthropoda; class Insecta; order Lepidoptera; family Nymphalidae; genus Dione; species Dione vanillae. Next base: position 9,321 of record JAZFAU010001181.1, read on the forward strand.
CTATCTGATCATAATTAATGACATTTGTTTCACAATGAATTTTAACTATTTTATGCACACTGTTTAATATATGTATATCGTTTCCAAATAAACATGTCCAAACAAGTTAATTGTTGTCAGTATAAAAAGAAATTCGGTTGCAACATGTCCCGATACATCGATCACGGTGACAGCGAAGCTGGCATGCGTGTAAAATATCTTTATCACATCAATTGTTTGTTTTAAATGTATATATTTATTTTAAATAATAATTTATTTAGAGCTTTCGAGATACAGATGAGTAGCGCCTGATTAAAAACGCGATAAGTTTTGGGTTTGATTTCCACTCGGGGAAAATGAACTATTTTCATTTTTGCCCTCTGATCAAAAGCAAGTTAAATAATTTAAAAATTGCATTTACAGTTTTGCCACCGCGTGTTTTCTAGATTTACAATGAATTCTCACATAGCAGTAACATAGCATTGCTTAAGAGACTGTACCATACTTTGTCCCCAATTTTAGAAATGTGTTAAGAACAAGTACTTAACGACGCGCAATTATTGTCAATTTAAGGAGAAACATAAAAAAAGCTAATTTCGAATGAGAATCGAATCCACATCCGACATGTATATACTACAATTGATAGTAAAAAATATGAAATATACAAAATAACAAATCAAAGTAAAAAAGTAAATCTTTGTTCAAAGAGAAAAAAAGTAATTAATTATTTTCCGCAATTCCAAATTACGAGCCTGTTAATTAATAAACAAAGAACATAGGATTGATGGTTTGGTCGCTGTATTGTTTGGCACTCTTGTTTTTATGTCCCTTAGGAAAGTGATGAGACTTTATTATTATTTCAATATACATACCTTATATATATACTTAGTCTGGCCATAAATACTGTTACTATTCAAAAAAAGAAAATATTACGTTTGAATTTGGAATCTGTCATTTTTATATGATTGCTTGATGTGTTTTGTGTTAAATATTTTGTTATATTAAAATGGAGTGGGGTGATAAAGAGAACCGAATCGCTGTGATTGCCTTACATAAAGTAGGTATGGAGAAAAGTGCAATTTTTAAAACCCTCCACCCGCTTGGTATTAGTCAAATGTTTGTTTACCGGGCTATTGATAGGTACAATGATACCTCCTCTGTTTGTGACAGAAAAAGATCTGGCCGTCCACGTACCGTTCGTGTGAAAAAGGTGATTAAAGCAGTTAGGGAAAGAATTCGAAGAAATCCTGTCCGTAAGCAAAAGATTTTATCTCGGGAGATGAAGATAGCTCCTAGAACCATGTCGCGTATATTAAAAGATGACTTAGGACTTGCACCCTATAAGAGACGTACTGGTCACTTCTTAACTGATAATTTAAAGAAGAATAGGGTGGTAAAATCCAAACAACTACTTAAGCGGTACGCAAAGGGAGGTCACAAAAAAATTTTGTTTACGGATGAGAAAATTTTTACAATTGAGCAGTATTTTAATAAACAAAATTACCGTATTTATGCTGGAAGCTCTAAAGAAGCTTCGCAATTAGTAAACAGAGTACAACGTGGGCATTATCCCACTTCAGTGATGGTTTGGTGGGGTGTTAGCTATGAAGGGGTGACTGAGCCATATTTTTGTGAAAAAGGTATTAAAACGTCGGCACAAGTTTATCAAAATACCATTCTTGAGACGGTAGTTAAGTCTTTAACTTACACCATGTTCAATAACAAAGAATGGTGCTTTCAAGAAGACTCGGCACCGGGTCATAGAGCTCGATCCACCCACTCTTGGTTGAAAACTAACGTTCCGGACTTTATCAGCACTGAAAACTGGCCGTCGTCAAGTCCTGACCTAAATCCATTGGATTATGATTTATGGTCAGTTTTAGAGAGTAAGGCTTGCTCTAAACGCCATGATAATTTGGAGTCCCTAAAACGATCCATTCGGTTGGCAGTGAAGAATTTTCCTCTAGAAAGAGTTCGTGCTGCTATTGATAACTAGCCTCAACGTTTAAAAGACTGTATTGCAGCCAATGGGGACCACTTCGAATAAACATTGTATATTTTTAATAGTTATATATTGATGTATTAAAGTAACTCACTATGAAAGGAATAAATGTTACGTATAAAAAAAAAAACGTGCTTTTCTTTATAACAATATTTATGGCAAGACTAAGTATATATATATATATATATATATATATATATATATATATATATATATATATATATATATATATATATATATATATATATATATATATATATATATATATATATATATATATATATATATATATATATATATATATATATATATATATATATATATATATATATATATATATATATATATATATATATATATATATATATATATATATATATATATATATATATATATATATATATATATATATATATATATATATATATATATATATATATATATATATATATATATATATATATATATATATATATATATATATATATATATATATATATATATACTTAGTCTTGCCATAAATATTGTTATAAAGAAAAGCACGTTTTTTTTTTTATACGTAACATTTATTCCTTTCATAGTGAGTTAGTTTAATACATCAATATATAACTATTAAAAATATACAATGTTTATTCGAAGTGGTCCCCATTGGCTGCAATACAGTCTTTTAAACGTTGAGGCCAGTTATCAATAGCAGCACGAACTCTTTCTAGAGGAAAATTCTTCACTGCCAACCGAATGGATCGTTTTAGGGACTCCAAATTATCATGGCGTTTAGAGCAAGCCTTACTCTCTAAAACTGACCATAAATCATAATCCAATGGATTTAGGTCAGGACTTGACGACGGCCAGTTTTCAGTGCTGATAAAGTCCGGAACGTTAGTTTTCAACCAAGATTGGGTGGATCGAGCTCTATGACCCGGTGCCGAGTCTTCTTGAAAGCACCATTCTTTGTTATTGAACATGGTGTTAGTTAAAGACTTAACTACCGTCTCAAGAATGGTATTTTGATAAACTTGTGCCGACGTTTTAATACCTTTTTCACAAAAATATGGCTCAGTCACCCCTTCATAGCTAACACCCCACCAAACCATCACTGAAGTGGGATAATGCCCACGTTGTACTCTGTTTACTAATTGCGAAGCTTCTTTAGAGCTTCCAGCATAAATACGGTCATTTTGTTTATTAAAATACTGCTCAATTGTAAAAATTTTCTCATCCGTAAACAAAATTTTTTTGTGACCTCCCTTTGCGTACCGCTTAAGTAGTTGTTTGGATTTTACCACCCTATTCTTCTTTAAATTATCAGTTAAGAAGTGACCAGTACGTCTCTTATAGGCTGCAAGTCCTAAGTCATCTTTTAATATACGCGACATGGTTCTAGGAGCTATCTTCATCTCCCGAGATAAAATCTTTTGCTTACGGACAGGATTTCTTCGAATTCTTTCCCTAACTGCTTTAATCACCTTTTTCACACGAACGGTACGTGGACGGCCAGATCTTTTTCTGTCACAAACAGAGGAGGTATCATTGTACCTATCAATAGCCCGGTAAACAAACATTTGACTAATACCAAGCGGGTGGAGGGTTTTAAAAATTGCACTTTTCTCCATACCTACTTTATGTAAGGCAATCACAGCGATTCGGTTCTCTTTATCACCCCACTCCATTTTAATATAACAAAATATTTAACACAAAACACATCAAGCAATCATATAAAAATGACAGATTCCAAATTCAAACGTAATATTTTCTTTTTTTGAATAGTAACAGTATTTATGGCCAGACTAAGTATATATATAAGGTATGTATATTGAAATAATAATAAAGTCTCATCACTTTCCTAAGGGACATAAAAACAAGAGTGCCAAACAATACAGCGACCAAACCATCAATCCAATGTTCTTTGTTTATTAATTAACAGGCTCGTAATTTGGAATTGCGGAAAATAATTAATTACTTTTTTTCTCTTTGAACAAAGATTTACTTTTTTACTTTGATTTGTTATTTTGTATATTTCATATTTTTTACTATCAATTGTAGTATATACATGTCGGATGTGGATTCGATTCTCATTCGAAATTAGCTTTTTTTATGTTTCTCCTTAAATTGACAATAATTGCGCGTCGTTAAGTACTTGTTCTTAACACATTTCTAAAATTGGGGACAAAGTATGGTACAGTCTCTTAAGCAATGCTATGTTACTGCTATGTGAGAATTCATTGTAAATCTAGAAAACACGCGGTGGCAAAACTGTAAATGCAATTTTTAAATTATTTAACTTGCTTTTGATCAGAGGGCAAAAATGAAAATAGTTCATTTTCCCCGAGTGGAAATCAAACCCAAAACTTATCGCGTTTTTAATCAGGCGCTACTCATCTGTATCTCGAAAGCTCTAAATAAATTATTATTTAAAATAAATATATACATTTAAAACAAACAATTGATGTGATAAAGATATTTTACACGCATGCCAGCTTCGCTGTCACCGTGATCGATGTATCGGGACATACATCGATCACGGTGACAGCGAAGCTGGCATGGCTGGCATCGGGACTACGCTCTGCTACCAGAAAATGTATATAGTATATAATGAATATAATGAACTGCGTTCTGCTACCAAAAAATGTATATAGTATATAGTGAAACCACGCTCTGCTACCAGAAAATGTATATAGTATATAGTGAACCACGCCCTGCTACCAGAAAATGTATATTGAATAGTGGAGGGTAGGGTGTGCCGCATTTGTGGAAGCGTGCTGAGGGGGAGGTTATTTATTAATTATTTACCTTATAGTCGGTCTTAGGATAATAGAAATTGTACAGTACCTTATCTTCATGATTCATAACACAAACACTGATTGTTCCCGGCCGCCATGGAATGTTTCACTTGAGTCTTCTTCACTAGGGGTTACTTGCACTATTATCTTTTGTAGGTTTGTCTTTGTCAGGTTCAATATCAAGAGGGAATACACAAAAGGGAAATCAAATAAGGCTGAGGAAAAATCACACAGCTAATTAATATATCGATTCAGGAAGGACGTGCGCTCGCGTCGGCCGTCTCACGTGCCCCTTTTACTACTTCTCGACAACTACTACTTACGACTGCTACTGTTACCGACCGCGCGGGGTGTTCGCACAAGACTCTAAACTAGTCGGGGTTGCCATATATGAACAAACATAGCCCCCGCCCTAAACATCTAATGTTTACGAGAAAATGGGAGTAGCTAACTAATAGGTAGACGAACTAATTTGGTTAAGGCTCTGTTTAGGATACCTGTCGATGTCTTAACATCGACCACACGCACAACGCTATCTTTACCAGGATAAATTTGGGAAATGCGACCACGTCGCCACTGTAAAGAGGGTAAATTATCATCTTTGATGAGGACTAGCTCGCCTACTGTTGGAGGATTCACTGGATCAGTCCACTTCTGCCTAGTCTGCAGAGTGTATAGGTACTCTAACTGCCACCGCGACCAAAAATGTTGAGTTATCTGTTGCACTACTTGAAAACGGGTTAAACGATTAATTTTTACATTATTATAGGGATACTCCGGCAAAGCACTAAGAGGTTGGCCAATCAAAAAAATGACCAGGCGTCAAAACTTCTAGATCGTTAGGGTCATTAGATAAAGGACATAACGGCCGGGAATTTAATACCGCTTTAATTTTAGCAAAAATTGTAGTTAATTCCTCGAATGTTAAAGGAGTTTCATAAACGACCACCGACTCTGATGATTCCTTCTTTGTCAAGAAAGAGTGAGAGTCGTCTAAGGGAAGACCGCAAGGAAACGCTACGCGCTAACGCGATAAGGATACAGATAGCTCAACGGGTAAGTTTCGGGGTTTTATTTATAAATCTCACCATCGTTATCTAAGGGGTAAGCAATCATGGTTTGAGGGGTCTTTTCAACCTTCCAGAATTTCTCAATGAGACAGGTAAGGATATTCCAGTCATGGGGGGCTCTAATTCACCATAATCGGCAGCGACTGGACCGCAAACAATATAACCAAAAATTGTAGATAAAGCAGTAAGGCCGTTAAAGTTAAATATTTTATCTTGTAATAAAAGCGCGCCGAAAACGTCAGCACCCAATAGTATATCTATCGGGCCAGGCTTATTATAGGTAGGGTCAGCAAGGGAAAAATTACTATTAGGAAAAAACACAGACTCAGGGAACTCAAACTCAGGATGCGTACCGGCAATCACATCTATAACTATAGCAGAGGTTGACATCTCAGGGAAGGAATTATACAAAGGTTTAAAACACAGGGAAATAGAACCACGGGAAACCACTAAAGGAATATTACCTATGCCACGTACAGGGGCACAGGAGGGGGAGATGGTCAAATTGAGGTAATTAACAACAAGATCGGTTGTAATGAGGCAACCCTGGGCACCGGTATCACATAAGGCACGCGCTTCAATATAATAACCACTAGCAGTTTTAACGTGTAATTTAACAGTAGGCAATAATATAAGGGAATTGGGTGAGATATTAACGCAAGGGGAAGGGGGAGTAATACAAGTATCTAGCTCGTGGGTCTATCTTCTCTATTATAGGAATTATCACGATATCTTATATTATTTTCAACCTGTCTAGGTTGGGGCGGAGCATTTTCTCTGGGGGGAGAAGCTCTCTGGGAATGTCGTTGGGGGGAGCGCTGGAGTTGCGAAGGGGAATATTTCTTATGCTGGCCCCCGCCCATATGGGGACCGCGGGTAGAAGCAGGACAGGTACGCGGATAATTGCGTTTATCAAACTTCGAATTATAATTATAATTGCGATTGGATGAGGTGGGATACATTGGGTTACGGAAATCATTAAAACATAGCATAGTATGATGGGATGAGCGACCGCAGGTTGAACATTTGTAGTCCCGCTTGCACATAAGAATTGAATGTTTGTCCAAACACCTATAACATAACCGGGAATGTTTTACAAATCCCGATCTTTCTCTAGGATTCATAGCTCTAAATTCGGGACATTCACGGAGGTAATGGGAAGAGGAAGCACACAGGTAACATTTTTTACTATTATTTATTACAGGTAACATTTTTTGTCTATTATCTAATATAGGGGAGGGAGGAGCCGCAAAGTAAGTATGTTTAGGTACAGTACTTTTAAATTTCGTCAGGTTAGAATCTACAAGGGAGGTGTTGCCAACGTTGTCATGGTGACGACATTCGTCTTCCAAAAAGGTAGTAAGATTTTTAAAGGTAGGTAATTCATCAGCGTCACCGCCATAACAACGCTCAAAACGGGATTTCAAATCAGAGGGAAGCTTAGTCAAACATATATGTACTAACATATAAGACCATGAGGAGACGGGTAACTCTAAACGTTCTAAACAGCGATAGGCAGTTAACAAGGGGTTCAAAAAGGCCGCGCGCAAACCTGTAAATTTATTCGAAATCTCCGGCAGGGTAAGTATCTGGGTTATGTAGGTATCAGCAAGAACCCGTGTATTGTGATACCGCTGTTTCAACAACTCACGAGCAACTTCATAGTTGCCTTCTTCAATTTTTAAATGTAGCAACAACCGCTTAGGTTCATCTGCCAAGGATCCAACCAAGTACTGTAATTTCATTGTGGGGGTTAAATGGTGTTGGGAATCTACTACACTGTCAAACTGATCAATAAAACTTATCCAGGAGTCAGGACGTCCATCAAACTTAGGGATAGGTAAATCAGGTAATCTATTACAAGGAGTTCGCTCAGTAATATTTTTACTACTCATTCTTACGGGTGTACTGGCCATAACAGGATCAACTACGGGAGCAGGTGGGCACAACTCTAACTGACGCACCCGGAGGTCGTCTATTTTCTTATTTACTAAACGCACTTCTTTTTTTACATAACTAATTTCTTGGTAATCGATAGCCGGGTCTAACCCACCCAGGAGCACTGAGGACGCGTTTACAAATAAATTATAATGAAAATCTAAATCCTTGAACCTAACTAATAATCTAGGTATTTCAGAAGTGCCAAGAAGTTCCGAGGTATCGGCAATCCAATCGGAAACAAAGCGTACCACACCTATATTTTTTCTATATTCTGCGCTTTCCGTATATAAGGAACATTTTACTGTTTCATCATGAGTAGCCATTTTAAATTATCAAGTAAACTAATAACTGAACTAAAATATTAAAAATTAATAAACGCGTAATAAACAATGAACCCACTACCAACGGGCGAGATCAGAAATCAAGTAAACAAATAACTCAACTAAAATATTAAAAAAAATAATAAACTCGTAATAAACAATGAACCCACTACCAACGGGCGAAATCAGAAATCAAGTAAACAAATAACTCAACTAAAATATTAAAAAAAATAATAAACTCGTAATAAACAATGAATCCACAACAACTGGCGAGATAAGAAACCAGTTACGGTCAAGTTCAGGGACGCGTCGCATCTACATATATCGCAATACAACAAAATAATATGATATACAATATGACTACAATTAAGGCTTAAGCTTCATTTAAATAAAAATAAAAAAAGGGTAACAATAAAAGTGTAGGGATAATATTTTAAAGTAAGTTAGTTTTTTAAGGAAATTATATTAAAATATTTTAACTAACTTCAATTATAATTTAAAACGGGATAGGTAATAACGTATAGGCGTAATATTATAAAATATATGTAACCATATTATGTGTACTTATTATATTTTATATTTAATATATAAAATTATATTCAATATTTATTTATATATTTTACACATTATACATTCACCCTACACAATTATATATATTCAATATTATATGTATAAAAATTTCATATAATATTATTTTTTAAACAACTCGATGCGAACACGTTTTAAAAGGTTAGGAAATCAAATTATATTGTAATTATGCGTTAGGTACCAAATTAAGAGCCAAAATACCAAAACGGGAGAATAACACTGTAATCAAAGGGACTCAGGGGCATGAAACTACGCTATAATCAGGGGGACTCAGAGGGATTAAACTACGCTATAATTAAGGGGGCCCAGAGGGATGAAAACCACGCTATAATTAAGGGGGCCCAGAGGGATGAAAAGTACACTATGATCAGGGGAACTCAGAGGGATAAACCACGCTATAATTAAGGGGGCCCAGAGGGATGAAAACCACGCTATAATCAAGGGGGCCCAGAGGGATGAAAACTACGCTATAATTAAGGGGGCCCAGAGGGATGAAAAGTACGCTATGATCAGGGGGACTCAGAGGGATAAACCACGCTATAATTAAGGGGGCCCAGAGGGATGAAAACCACGCTCTGCTACCAGAAAATGTATATAGTATATAATAACTACGCTCTGCTACCAGAAAATGTATATAGTATATAATGAATATAATGAACTGCGTTCTGCTACCAAAAAATGTATATAGTATATAGTGAAACCACGCTCTGCTACCAGAAAATGTATATAGTATATAGTGAACCACGCCCTGGTACCAGAAAATGTATATTGAATAGTGGAGGGTAGGGTGTGCCGCATTTGTGGAAGCGTGCTGAGGGGGAGGTTATTTATTAATTATTTACCTTATAGTCGGTCTTAGGATAATAGAAATTGTACAGTACCTTATCTTCATGATTCATAACACAAACACTGATTGTTTCCGGCCGCCATGGAATGTTTCACTTGAGTCTTCTTCACTAGGGGTTACTTGCACTATTATCTTTTGTAGGTTTGTCTTTGTCAGGTTCAATATCAAGAGGGAATCCACAAAAGGGAAATCAAATAAGGCTGAGGGAAAATCACACCGCTAATTAATATATCGATTCAGGAAGGACGTGCGCTCGCGTCGGCCGTCTCACGTGCCCCTTTTACTACTTCTCGACAACTACTACTTACGACTGCTACTGTTACCGACCGCGCGGGGTGTTCGCACAAGACTCTAAACTAGTCGGGGTTGCCATATATGAACAAACAATATATATATATATATATATATATATATATATATATATATATATATATATATATATATATATATATATATATATATATATATATATATATATATATATATATATATATATATATATATATATATATATATATATATATATATATATATATATATATATATATATATATATATATATATATATATATATATATATATATATATATATATATATATATATATATATATATATATATATATATATATATATATATATATATATATATATATATATATATATATTATATATATATATATATATATATATATATATATATATATATATATATATATATATATATATATATATATATATATATATATATATATATATATATATATATATATATATATATATATATATATATATATATATATATATATATATATATATATATATATATATATATATATATATATATATATATATATATATATAGACTTTAAGCTGGTGCTAGGACATGATGCCAAAAACATCTAGTACCAGAACAACTTACTTATTCTATATCCATCCGAAATCGATACATTACGTGTTAAATGTTAAAATTCATCACCCAACTTGTCACATCCTCTTACAGTGTAGAAATTAAAATAATTATTTGTGGGAGTAAGAATCGATTCTCAACTGTCGCGCTTACAGTGTACCGTAATGCTGCATGCCTAGAAATGTTTATAGATATAAACAATTTCACGAGTAGGAATAACTCATAAAGACGTTCACTCCAGTGGAGTTTACTTGTGGAAGATTTATGACTCATATCTTATTATGTCATGACATGACATGACATGACATGACATATCATATCATATTTTAACTAAGCTTTTAAACATTTTCACTCTTTTTAT
>JAZFAU010001182.1:0-20100 GCA_037178615.1 Dione vanillae
GAGTGCGGGAAAAAAGGCCATTTAAAATCGATGTGTTATGCAAAAAAAATGAAAGTAATTAAAAGGTCGTGTCGGGTAAAAAAAAAATTATCTTTACGTAGCGTTCCGAGGGTTTATCTGTATAGTCTCTTGTGCGGAAAACGATCGGCCGTATAGTGTCCCCGGTGAAGGGCGTGGTAAACTTTGAACGGGAATGGTATAATTTTTACATTAATTTAGTGTTTAAAATTTTCAAAAATTTTCATTATTAAAAGTAAATTTCTTACGTCCAAACGGGGGAATTTAATTAAAACCTTTGGGGTTTTTATTAGTCAATGTATTTAGGAAAATATAAAGCAAAAATTTTAAAATTATTTGTATTAAAAAAACGGAGGACCACCGCTTCTCGAGGTCTTGGTTAAGACCTTAAAATTCCCGTAAAGATGACTTTATTTTAAAACTTAAGGGACTGATTTGATTAAAATTTTCCAAAAGAATTTTCCCTTTCTTTTTTTTAGTTCAGGATTAGGCACTTGTCCAAACGCATACGTTGAAACTAAAGTAAAAATCCATGTTTTTAAAGCTCAAAAACTACCTTAGTTTTCCGACCTGTCGGAAAGGCCCAACCGATTAGGGGGCAAGGTACTTTATAAAGTAGAATTTCTGAGTAGGGGACCCCTACGGCCGTTTAAAAAAAGACTGGCAGATTCGTTTTTGGGGTGATTAAAAGTAAAAATCAACCCAAAAAATTATTACGAGAACCGTACCCACTCCACAATTGACGAATTTTTTTCAGCTTAAAGGGGTGGAAACAATTTCTAAATCGCCTCACAACGTTTACCACAATTATAATTGACGATGATTCCAGCGGACGGCCTTACTCTCATTTGGGGGGATTTGTTTACGGGGTACACCCTTTGGTTAAGTTTATTCCAGAAAAATTTCAAAAATTATGGGGAAAAACTTAGGGGTTTTAAAGGGGGTGGGCGTGTACCTTGACGATATTGCCGGACGGCCCGATAAATCTGAACATATTTTTAATTTTAAACGTTTTTTGAGCGCCTGCGTGATGTCGGTCTAAGGATTAGATTAGAAAAATGTTCTTTTATGCAAGATCGAATTTCATATGTTGGATTTGTTATTGATAAGCACGGGTTACATCCCGACCCAGAAAAGGTTAAAGCTATTATAGATGCATCGGCACCAACGGATATAACTCAATTACGTTCCTTTTTGGGGTTAATTAATTATTATTCTAAATTTATTCCTAATTGTAGCGATATTCTCTCACCTCTATATATTTTATAAATAAAAATGTCAGTTTCAACTGGTCTAAATATTGTCAAGAGGCATTTGACACTGTCAAGAAAATTATTGTAAGTGACCGTGTACTTGCACATTACGATCCTCAGTTGCCGTTGGTTTTGTCGGTTGATAGTAGTTCGTACGGCATTGGCAGTATATTGGCGCATCGTTTTCCAAACGGAGAGGAGCGTCCAGTTTGTTTCGCGTCTCGCACATTAAACAAAGCCGAGCGCGAATACAGTCAATTGGATAAAGAAGCGTTAGCAATAATTAGTGGAGTGTCTAAGCATCATCATTATCTGTACGGTCGACGTTTCACAATTAAAACCGATCACAAACCACTTTTATTCATTTTCGGTTCTAAGTCTGGTTTACCACAAACAGTAGCTAGCAGATTACAGCGATATGCCGTCAAATTAGCAGCTTATGACTTTGAAATGGAATTTGTTAAGTCAAAGGATAATAGTAATGCTGATGCTTTGTCACGGTTGCCATTGCCGCACGCTTTAAAGGATCCTGTTCGAGATTCTTTTTGTTATATTAATTATGTAGAGGAATCATTTCCTATAAGTGTAAAGAGGTAGCATGTGAAACACAGCACGATGCTATTTTGAAAAATATTTTTAAATATCTCATTAATGGTTGGCCTGTTAAAGTAGAAGATGCGGAAAAAGCTTATTTCTACCGTAAAGAGAGTTTGGCACTTGAAATGTGGTGCATATTGTATAATCATGGAGTAGTAATACCACGAAATTACAAGGGCGAGTTTTAAAAGAACTACACGAGGGGCACCTAGGGGTGGTCAAAATGAAGTCAATCGCCAGAAGTTACGTTTATTGGCCTCAATTAATGTTGAAATAGAAAATGTAGCTCGGCAATGTTCGGCATGCCGTCAGCAGAGGGACGCTCCACCTTGCAGTGAACTCCATCCATGGATTTTTCCCTCTCAACCGTGGAATTGTCTACATATTGCTTTTGCTGAATTTCAAGGCAAGTATTATTTAGTAACCATTGACGCTCACAGTAAATGGATCGAGGTTCAACGGGTAAAAACTACTTCCGCAGAGGCTACTATATCAAAATTACGCGGGCTGGTTGCACGATATGGATTACCAGCCCAGAGGGTAAGTGATGGGGGGCCACCGTTTACATCTAGTCATTCGCTGACTATATTAAAAACAAATTTAATTACTCATACTATCACAAGTCCCTATAGACCAGCTGGGAATGTTGCTGCTGAGAACGCTGTTAAGTCAGTTAAGCGAAGAATGAAAAAGGCGGTACATGACGGAATGGAGGTTGGTACAGCTATTAATAAGTTTTTATTCCAGTACCGTAATACTGAACATGCTAGTACAGAATAGCACCAGCAGTAGCTCTTATGGGTCGACGTTTGCGTGGGCGACTTGATGCGTTAAAGCCTAATCCAGCTGATAAAGTAGAGGTTTCGCAAGAGAAGTCTGGCCATTACCGCCCCGGTTTTTTTAGGAACGCTGAGGTTGGTAACACTGTCTTGGCACGAAATTATAGTCCTCGTCAGGATAAATGGGTAAAGCAACAGTAACTGATCGGAAAAGTCCGTCCCTACAGCGTTGGGAACATCTGACGGACTTGAGTGGCAACGGCACATTGATCAGTTACTGCCAATAAAAAGGAAACCACGATATTCTGCTGGGCTCAAATAGGTGAAAATTGGAGTCACAGGAAAGTCCGGACGAAGTAAACGTTAGAAAATGTTTGGAGGCGAGGCCAATGATTTATCTCAAACTTTAACAGACCAAACCCGAATGAACCTAAATTGTTAATGCGAAGGGCTCAGTTAATACATAAAATAGTAACATCAATTTAGACGAACTCAAATTACGCCCTAAGCGTTCGTGTGTGTTTAAAGGTAAATACGGAAAATAATGTATTTATATAATTTAATTTTTTTTTTCATATAAGTACTCTCTATGTAGTTTTAATTACTAAACTGTTTATAAAAATGAAAAAAATGTATTTATATAATTTAAGTTTTTTTTGTCATATAAGTACTCTCTATGTACAGTTTTAATTACTAAAACCTGTTAAATGGGTAGAAAGTGTTTATTTTTTTTTGGTTTTATTTTATTCTGCTTCTTATGAAACGCAATAGATTTTTTTTTGTTTGTTTTGTTGTGTTTTGTTTTTTTTTTCTTTTTTTTTTTTTTAAGGGGAGGCGTGTTGTATGTGGGATAATCTTATAATTAATAAATCAGTTGTATCACCGACCCGGTCTTGTTGTTGCTCCTTACTAATTATCCTCATATCTAACTAGAACGTTTGTAGCTTTTTTGTTTACCTTGAACACAATGAGTTCTGTTACGCTGAAATTGCAGAGAGAATGAAAGAAAGATTTTTAGCTTCACGCTCTTATCCCGCTATTGCAGGGAGGCAGAGGGACCTCGAGGAACCAACGAACCTAGTTTTTAGAACTCCGTTGCTTAAATCCCTGCTTTTTTTTTTTCCGTCCCCGCTTTCCGCGTTCGTTTTCGGGCTTGCGTGTTGATGACGGAACTCAAAGCGCGCTTTTTTCCTGATTTCAGAGAGAAGTAAAATTAAATAGGAAAATCCATCTTTCCGAGTGGAATCGAACCCACAAGCCGTCCGTTTTACAGGCAGACACCTATACATACCTTTTATTTTTATATTAAAAATATAATCTATTACATTTAGTCATAGTATATAAAGCAAAGTCATGGGTACTTTACCCCGTCCCAGATGTAAACAAATATTAGCGACCGTCAGCTAATTCTTGGAAAAAACACATTTCATGAAGATTCTTATTATGATCTTTTTATGACAATTACCTTACATCAGAAAAGACAATATTTTTTTAAATTTAGATTTTTTGAACTTTCAGATTTTTCTTTTAGTGGATTTTGTATATCGCACTAGGAATTTAGTGTTAAACACTTGTTCTCCATTTTCGAGATATTGCGGGTTTAAGTGGGAACTTACTCGCGTTTTGTCTTTTTAAAAGGGTGAAAAATAAATTTATAGACGCTTTGACGCTTCGCTTCGCTTTCTTGAAATTAACCATATAAACCCATTTAATTTAAGGATTACCAGTCTAAGAAAGTAAAAAAAAATAATAAAAAGTTAAGAAATTTTTTTATTTGATTTTTTAGTATAAAGCCTTATTCCTTTCATAGCTGTAGTATGAAAACCCAAAGAAAGCTGGAAGCCTAGTTTAAGGCATTCAGTTCTCTGTTTTCCGTCTTTTTCGGGTTTGGGTTTTTTATGGGGAAATTTCATACCGTGCAGCCTAGTCAAGGAAGAAAATGGAAAGGACAAAAATTTTATTTTCTTCAAGTGGGAATTAAACTCACAAATCATCCGTTTACAAGAAGACGCCGGGCCCTCCCCTCCACATCCTCAGATTTTGGGTATTATTTAAAATTTTTAATAAAATTTTTTATTTTGCTTAAAAAATAAATTTTTAAATTATGTTTATTAGTTTGCGTGGACCGTTGTTAGGCAACGCAAATTTACATGTTAATCTGTGGTCGCCTTTTGGGCGGGAAAATAAACACCAGTCAAATAAAAATTTACTTTTTACTTTTTTAATACATGATAAAAATACAAAAAAAAAATCAAAAAAAATACTTAATCATTTTAAATAGATTTAAAATTTAGATGTAATTTATTACTGGCACGTTACAAAATAGGTTTCAAAATGCCCCCCATTTTGTCATTATTTATATTTTTTTTGGGAACAGTTTATATTCCAACTTTCACAAATTACTAAAGTTTTCCCTCGAAAGGAATGACGTGATCTGTAGAAGTAGTGTGAATTTAAATTTTCTTTTATTTCATTGATTTTTTTTTTATGGCGGAAAATAATGGTTTTAAGAATCTTTAAAAATAAATTATTTTTTGGGTTCCAAAGGCCTTTGCGACGCATGGCTTAGTGTCGTCTGAAAAACCGCGTTTTGGTTTCAATTTCCACTTGGGAAAGACGGAATTTGTCCATTTTTTTTTTTTTTTCCATTTTCAAAAAAAAATGTCAAAGAAGACCATCGGGGTGAAAAACCCGTCGTCTTCCTGAAAATAAAATGTTAAAACGGGTTTGATTCTTTCCCATTGACGAGGGAACATTGTCTTTGCCGAGAAAAGAATCGTAAATATATTTTTTTCGCTTGGAAATTAACAAAGGCAGCGTTTGTTTTCCGGGGACTAATACCCCAATGTGGTGGAAAGGGAAAACGGCTTAACATAGTTCCCAAAAATTCTTGTGGTCCCTTCTTGCAAAAAAAAAACCTTATGCTATTTCTCCGCTTAGAACAGGGTAGACAAGAGAGGAAGGGGGTAAACACTCCGTTCCGCCTTATCACTAAATATTGACTGATATTGTGTGTTGAGTGGGGAAACTAACCCCCGCGTTTTTGCCTACAATTTAAAAATGCAAAAAAGGGATTTTCCCAACTTTTGAATAAATTTAAGATGTTAATTCCACGAAAGGTCAATATCACTATAAAAATTGTCATAATGAAAAAGTATAAAAAAATTCCAACCCAAAAATTAAATACATAATTTTCAATCTTGTTTTGGAAATAAGGTTGCAATTAAAGGGGAAGTTGTAAAAAATATTTTGTTCCCACTTCATATAAAATTTGTAAATATATATGTTCAGTATTAAAAAAGTTTTTGATATTATAGGTAAAAAGTTTTTTATAATAAAAAGGGGTTCCCAAAAGCTGTTACTTTCTTACTTTCGTATTTTGATTGGGGGTAATTAATAAAAATATTTTTTAATTTCACAATTTTAAGCTTCACCTTCTCTGCATATAGCGGTTGGGTAGGGGGAACTCAAAGAAAAAAAGGCGGGGGGGAAACCCGAGTGTTAAACCCTTCCGTTCCCCACTTTCATTTTTCTAAGTATTAGGGGGGAACCTACCCGCCTTTTCCCCCTTTTTCTAGAACGGAAATATGAAAATTTTTAAATAATATATATAATATATATTTTATATATATATATATAAATATAATAATTATATATATATAATAATATATTTTATATATATTTATATATATATATATATATATTAATATTATATATTATATAAAATTTTATATATATAATTTAATATATATATATATTTTATAAATATATATAATATAATATAATATATATATATTATTATATTATATATAAATAAATAATTTTAAAATTTAAAACTCGCCCTGATTTTGATTTATCGTCTAAATTATTTTCTCATAAATCTGTTCTACTTGATATAAAACGCTGATTCGATAGCTTTCCTTTTTTGCAAGAAGAACGGGTAGAGTTACGTCACAAGTTTAAGGGGGTGAAAATTAAATTAAAATAAAGGTAAAAATACGTGATTGAACACTAAATTCACTCCGCCAATTTATAAATGGATAATAAAGGAAAAAGTTCTAAAAATTTTTTTTAGTTTTCACGCTTTACCCTGCACAGGGGCGGGTAGGCAGGGGGCTGCAGGAACCATCGAACCTGGGTTTTAAACACTACTTACTTACCCCCTCTTACCCCGTCCCGCTTCCGCGTTTGGGGATTGGTGTTGAGGGGCGGATCTAAAACGCCGCCTTTGCCTTATTGCCAGAGCGAAGAAAAGGGAAATTTAAAAAAATCCATCTCCCCGACGGGGGATCGAACCCAAAAACCGTCGCTTACAGGCAGACGTTGCGTTTCTGCCCCCACGACGGCATAATATATTGTAATAATATTTAACCTCAACTTACATGCTTATTTTCAGATCGTCTCCAGCCACTGGATCGGGGGGTTTGGGTTTATCCTCCGCCACCTCCAGTCGTCTCGTTGGGGGGTTTGGAGGTTTCGAATTCGGAATAAGGTTTGGTCCCCACTTGGGGGGGTTTCGGAGGGATTTTATGGCAGGATTTGGCTACCGCCGCCGCCTCCCCTCCTTCTTTGGATAATGAAAAAAATTTAAAAGAAGTTATAAAAATTTATCTAAAAATTGACTAAATTTTTTTTCAAATTAAATTTTTTTTGAAGACATATATTTTGGACTTTATAAGGACGCACGTCGAACCCAAAAAAAATAAAAAAAATGTATTTATTTTTTTCTAGACTAGTGATTGTTATTGTGTATATTTGTTAAAAAAACTATGCTCTTTTGTAATTTTTATTTTTTTCACACTATGATGTTCTGTTTTTAATTTTACCGATTCTTTCTTATTTTTATAGTTTTTATTATAGTTTAGGGTTTTACATCACAATTAAAGATCGTTGTTTTTTAGGGTTCCGATCTAAAAGAAAAAAAAAACCCCTTATGGACACTTTGTAGCCCCTGTCATTTGAAAAAAAAAATTTTCCAGAACACTTCTTAAATTTTTAAATTTTTAAAATCGTGATTTATAAAGGCACAGAAAGAATCAAGTTTCTAAGAAACGAAAATCAAAAAAATTAGCGTTAGCACTTTATTTTTTTTACAGTTTGCAAAAGATCGCCTCACAATCAAAATTACGGGTATTTTTAAAGTATCTAGTTAAAATTTTTGGGAATAAGAAAAAAAAACCCTTTTACAAAATTATATTGTACTTTATTTCATACAAATAGCGAAAACGACTGAAAACTTAAAGTTTGTCGCTCGATTTTTAAATTTTCAGATTAGGGAATTTAACAAGGGTGTGTACTTACAGTTTATACAGAGTGTTGACACGGGGGCCTTTACAAAACAATTTATAGAGGAAAATATTTCGGGCCATAAAAAAAAAACTATTTATAATTAGGGTCACGTCATTTTTCCTTTTCACAATATTTATAAAAGGTGTAACGCGTGGGGTAATATCTTTAAAATACAAATAAAATACTACAGAAACTTTTAAAAATTTGTCATTCGTCCCCTTTCTTAAAAAAATATGCCAAAAGAAAAAGAATAATCTCTGTCCCTGTACCTCGCCTGTCGCTGCGTCAATTTAAACAAACACACCCTGTAAAAAAAAGGCAGTAAAATAAAAGGATAGAAAAACTAATTATTAGGTCATTCTTATAAACAGTTTTTTTTATTACTAATTTAAAATTTATTCCAAAAAAAAAATTGGTACGGAACCCTCGTTTTACAAAACAGCTTGCACTTGCCGATAATTATTAAAATGTCAATGGCAAGTGGAACCACGAGACAAATTTAATTGCCCCCCCATTCCCCTTTCGCCGAGATGCAAGCTTCACTTTCTCTTTAAAAAACCTTTTATCAAAATACCTCATGAGGTCTACTCCTGCACGCTCGTACGCCCGACGCTAAAAAGACCCAAAGATTATTACGAAATTGTCCAAAACTTTTTTTCGGGAAACCAAAATCCTTAAATAAACCAAAAAGGTCTTTTAAATATCAAAAAATAAATAAAAATAACGGGGTTTAAAAGGCCGGGGTTTTTTAAAATAAATTGAAAATTTTATTCTTTTTTTTTTTTAATAAATTCTTTTTTTAGAGTTTTTGACCTGAAATTTACTTTTGGTATCTTTTAAAAGATCTTAAAGGCGGATTGGTGGAAATTAATAATCAATTGACTTTGGGTTAAAAATTCTACCGTTTTACCCAAATTTGGATTCAAATGTCAAATTTTGAATTTGACTTTGCGGCGTTTTTTGTTAGTATCAAAAATTTTTTTTTTAAAAACTGGGATTTTTAAAAACGCATTCACCAACTGTGTAATGCACCTTTTTTTTCCCGTACATTCCCCTTTTGTTTTCTCCATTCACGTGACATTGGCGAAGTAAATTTGTACAAAAGGGACGCGGGGATATGGGAATTAAAAAAATGGGAATTCAAAAATGCTTTTTAAAAAAAAATAATTTAGTAGTTTTTTTTAAAAAAATTTATTAAAAATTTAAATTTTTAATATATTTTTTAAAAATTTTATTTTTAAAAAATACTACTACATCGAAATTATGTTATAATGCATGGGAATTCTTGAAAACTTTTTTGTTATTTCTTTCAAATTATTTTAAACTTTGTAAAAAGGGGTGGGGTTTTTTTAAACCCCTATCCCGCAATAGAAGGTAGGTAAGGGAACCAGGGGAACTGATTAAAACCTACTTTTTAAGACACTACCTACCCCCTTTCGAGGCTTTGCTTTTGATTTTGGGGAAATTTTACCTAGTTGCCAGAGCGAAAAAAATGGAAACAAAAAAATCCATCCCCCCAGGGGGAATCAAACCCACACCACAATTACATGCGGTTTGGGTTCTTCTTTTTTTTTGAGGGTGAAAAAATAAAAAAGACGTTGCCGACATTTTATATTATAACACATATTTATTTAAAATATAGTAAAATGATTTTTAAAAACGATAGTAAATTTCAAATTTTCAACCGGATAACTTTTACTACAAGCGTTTAGGCCATTTTCAGAAAAATCTAAAAAATAAAAAAGTAAGATTTTTAAATTCTCCAACTTTTGAGTTTTTTAAATTTTGGCAAAAATATTGTGTTTGGTTAGTTTCTTTTTTTTTTTTTTAAATTTAAATTTTAAAAAAATACTTAGTACCACAATTTATGAAAACCTTTAGGAGAAACGGTGATATGCATATTTTTTTTTTTTAAATCTAACTAAAGATATATTAAAAAAGATTATATTATGTATGTTTCCTGGGCACTAGATTTAACTTTTATAGTAAAATTAAGCAAAAACCTTAAACATATCCTATTATAACTCAATAATTTTTTTTTTTAAAATTTATTAAATCCCTCACCCAAATATATGTTTTAGTTTCGATAATAAATTTTTACGACTAAGTAATTTTAAAGTTTAAACTTTAAAAGTTTCAATTAATAACACTCAAAAATTTTACTTAACCATAACTCCCAAAAAATTATGGTTTTTAAAAACAAAAACCCCAATTCTCTACACACTTTTTTTTAAATTTTTTTTTTTGGAGTTTTTTGAAATTAAAGAAAAAATGGGTAACCTTATTCGAACGAAATTTCTTTTTTTTTTTCACATCGCCTTTAAAACTATCGCCATTGACATTTAACCAATGACATTATGCCAGATTAAAAACATTTGGCAAAAACACTAAAAAACTGTCAATGTAAATAATTTTCCTAAAAATTAACCAATTTAAAGTAAAAAAAATAAAAAAAATGATACTAAGAAAATTTTAAGCCAAAAAAAAAAAAAAATTAAAAAAAAAACATTTTTTTTTAATTTTTTAAATGCATTCTGACACGCCAATCCCTTCTCTCCAGCGGGGCTGAACGATCTCACGTATTGGTAGTGGCTACAGGCCCAAATACAACGGGGTTCCTTGAATAGCCACAGCTCTGCAAATTTTAAAGACTTACATAAACAAGTTTTTTTTTAAGACACGAAGCAAAATTTAAAAGAAATCATGTCGACTTGTTGAAATAGAAAATTTAAAAAGGCGATTTTACAATTCCCACAAAGTTCTGATCGAACTATTCGGCAGCAAAATAAAAAAATTTGGTTTAAAAAGATCTTGATCGAAATATCTAGTGATAAAAATCTGCTTAAACATCATTTTTATCGAAAGCCAGATGTTTTTTATGGGGCAAAAAAATAAAAAAATTTATTTTTAAAAGGGTCTCACATAAAAAATTTGGGGAAAAAAAAAACCAAAAAATTTAAAAATAAAAAAATTTAAAATATCTCGGCCTTTATCCGAACCAGTCATTACACTAAATGAGAGGTTGGTCTAAAAGGCGGGGTTTTAAAAATCCTTTTAATTTTATCCACTTTTTTAAAAGTTAAATATACCCTTTTTAAGTAAATTTACGCTAGGACTCCGCATCAACGCTCATTTTTTCCCATACGTGTGTCATCGTTAAGTGACCAGTTTTGGATCAGTTTTTTTTATAGCTTCGCTTTATGTCGCAAGTGGCAGGGGTAGGCGAGGGAACTGAAAAACCATAGAACCTATTTTAAAACCCTCCGTCGCTAATTTCGCTTTCTCCGTCCCCACTATCCCCTTTTTTCGAGTGGCGAATCAACGCCGCTTTTTCCCTATTTTTTCAAAAGAAAAAATGGAAATAGAAAAACCCCTCTTCCCCGGTTTGGGGATTGAACCCTCAATAGTCCGATAAAAAAAAATTAATAATGTGACAGATTGTGCTCTCGTCGCTCCCTTTCAAGCGGGGCATACCCAATTTTTTTAGTGTGCTACGGCTCCTCGAATTAAAACACGTTGTACGTCAAAATGTCTGTTTTAAATTATTTTTTAAAATAAAAAGTTATACCTTTCGGGGTTTTGGCGGTGCCTACTTCATGATGCAGCAGAGACCCGGTTAGTCACATTCGGGGGGAGGAGAGCAATTTTCATTTACTGCTTATGGCCACAGACGGGGGAGGAGCCTGCTTTCACCTAAATTTTTGTTTAAGACTATTTTATAATGAAGTGACAGACTCTTTCAAAATTTTTTATTTTTTTAATTTTTCACACCTTCCTTATTTTTATTTTTTTCTTAAAAACCTTCTTAGACATGGCAGGGAAGCATGGGACTCGGGAACCTAGTGTTAAACACTCTTTGTTTTTCCTTTTTTTTCGCCTTTTTCGAAACATTTTTTTTGGAGTGGCGGAAACTAAACGTCGGTTTTTGCCTAAATGCTAGAGCGAAAAAATAAAAAAAAAATCCTTTTTCTCGGGAAAAAAAATCGAACCTCAAGCCTCGTAACAGGTAACGCGCCCTCTGGCCAGACGCCTAAAGATCTTTGGGGAAAGGGGGCTAGCGTTACCCGAAAAACGCTACGTCTGTGATTCGTTTCCCCATAAGGGGGAGCAGGATTTATTTCCATTTTTTTCGTTCGGGAATTACGCAAATGCGGCGGAGTTCCGCCACTAAATACGCAATGCGTCAAAAAAGGGGAAAAGCAGAAACAAGAAAAAAACGGACCCAAAACACTAGGTTTCCTCTGCCCTCAATGCAGGATAAAGCCTAAACTAAAAAATTTGATTTGGAAATTTTTTTTTCATGTTAAATTAAAAGTTGTTCACGAAGAAAAAATGCGGGTAAAAATTTTTCTCAACACTTCTTTTTTCTAGTCTTTCAAAAGGTTTCCGAAAATATTTTAAGTAAACTCTCTATGAAACTTTTGGGTTTCAAAAGTTCGAAAAAACGAAGATAATATAAAAGGCTTTCATTTCCTTTTATTTGGATTTTTTAAAAAGGGTTTACTACGAAATAATAAATTACTCTCGGGAGAAATTATTAAATAATTTAAAAAAAAAACTTTTCCCTTTTAAAATCATTTCCCAAAACTTACTTAAAAAAGACGTAAAATTTTAGTTTTCATCACGAAAACCAAATTTGTTGAATATATCGATTTCTAGTTTCTATGTACACCCGCTCACTTTTTAAAAAAAAAATTGGAAAGTTATTACTAAAAACTTTTTTTTTTTGACATTTACACCACTTTATTGTAAATTTTTAATAAAAATTTTAAAATCTACTGACCTTTATTGTATATATGTCCTTGAACCCATGCTTTTAAAATTTTACAAAGGGCCCGGGTTTGGCCCAAAATTAGTCGTTTGATCGTCGCCCAAAAATCATAGTCGGCACGTCTCAAATATGTACAATTTATATTAATAATCTGTTATTCTTAGGGCGGTATCAGTTTAAAGGTTTCCAAAAAAAAATTCAAATTTGACTTTTGACATTTTAAAAGTATTTCGCTAAAAAAACCCTGTAAACATCTACCGGGGACAACTTCCTCGCAGATAAGTCCGGCGTCACGGTTTCGCGGTTACATCTCACCTAATTTTCGACCACAAAGCTGGTAGAAAACGCCCGCCGCCCTCTAACAAAATAGTTTTTAAATTTTTCTTTTTTGTTTTTCCACCCAAAATTTATTTTTGGGCCCCTTTTAACTACTTATTATTACTTTGAGTTCCGTTGTATATCTTTTTCTTTCTGTAAAGGTTTTTCTAAAAATCCTGGGGAAAATTTTTTTTTTAAAAAAAAAAATTTTATATTTTTAAAAATGTCCGTACAACGAAATAAAAATATAGGACTAAAATATCTTAGAACTAATTTGATATTGATGGGGGGGAAAAAAAAAAAAAATAATAAGGATGAAAATAAAAATAAAATTAAATTATTTTTTTAATTTTAGTTTTTTTAATTTTCCCTTTTTCCCCCATCCCTGCATTTATTTGGGGTTAAGGGCTTACAAAAAGTCTTTTTTAAAATACCGTTAAAAACGATAAAAAAGGAATCCCATTTTTACAAAAAATTTTTTAAAAAAAAAAAAATTTTAAAAGGAAAAACCCAAATTTTTAAATAAAACCAAAAGACAGCACGGGAAAGGGGCTAACAAAGGAGTTCCCCCCAAAAAAGCATTGGGGTTTTTTGTTCCCCCCCCATTACATTAAAAAAACGGAAGCTAAAAAATTAAAATTAAAAAAAACCCGGGGAAAACAAAATTTTGAAAAAAAAATTAAAAACCCCGTATCGCAACACACATTTTCTAAACAGGGGGGAATTCCTAAACCCTACTTTTCCTAAAAATCGTTTAGGGCCATTTTAATCCTTTAAATAACACGGAAAAACCATGGGGAAAACAAGGTATTTTCCCATTTGGGGGGAAAAAAAAAGGAAAAAAAACCGCCATTTTTCACTGGGAAAAATTGCTTGAATTTTTAATTTTAATTTTTTTGATAGAAAACCCTTTGATGTTCCATTTTCTTCTTTAAAACCCCCAGGAATTTCCCTTATTGGGTTTTAAAACTTCATCTACCATTTGAGGAGTTTTTTTCTGATATTTTCCTAACCAAAAAAAAGGGGAAAAATTTTTAAATTTTATATAAATGTAATAATATAATAATTATTTATATAATAATTTAAAATATATATATATATATTATTTTTTTAAAATATATTTAAAAATTTTAAAAAAATTTAATTTTTATTATATATTATATATAATTTTATAACTAAATTTTTAAATAATAAAATTTTTTTTTTATAATTAATATAAATTTAAATTTTATATTTTATATTATATTTTAAAAAATATATATTTAAAAAAAATATATAAATATATATTATTAATTATATATTAAATAATATAAAAAAATTTTTTTTAAAAAAAAAAAATAAAAAAATTTAAAATTTTTAAAATTTTAAAAAAACCCTTGGCCCACCTTTAATAAAACGAATTTAAAAGGTTTAACTCCTCCGGTTTAGTTAAAATGTTTTTCCCGGGCAAAATTAAAATTTTTATAATTTTAAAATAATGTTTTTAAATTTTTAAATTTTTTTATTTTAAAATTTTTTTATTTTTCTTTTTAAAAAAAAAATTTTTTTTTTTTTATAATTTTATATAAAAATTTTAAAATTTTTTATTTTTTAAAAATTTTTTTTTATATATATTTAATTTTAAAATAATATTAAATATAAATATATTTTAAATTTTTATATATTAAATATATATTTTTTATATTATATATATATATATTTTAAATTTTTATTAATATTTTTAATTTTATTTATTTAAAATTTTTTTTATAATATATATTTTTATATATATATATTAAAAATATATATATTATATATATTAATAATATAAATAAATATATATATTATTATATATAGAAAAAAATATATTTTTTAAAAAATTTTATATATTATATATATATATATATAAATATAATTAAAAAATAATTTTTATTTTAAAAAATATAATTTTATATATATATATATATAAAATATATATATATATATAAATATATTTAAAATAATTAAAAAATTTTAATAATTTTATATATAAAAAATTATATTTATATTTTATATATAATTTAAAATTTATTATATTTAATTAAATTTTTATATATTATATAATTTTAAAAAATTTTTAAAAAAAAATATAAAATTTTAAAATAAAATTTTTTAAAAATTTAAAATTATTAAATTTAAAAAATTTTTAAAAATTTTTTTTAATTTTTAAAATTTTTAAAAAAAAAAAAATTAAAAAATTTTTTTATTAATTTTAAAAATTGGTTAATAAATATATATATTTATATATATATATATATATTTTTATAAATAAATATATATATATTATATATATTTTAAAAAATTTTAAAAAAAAATTATATTATAAAATATATAAATTTTAAAATAATTTTAAATAATTAAAATATAATAAAATATATATTTAAAAAAAATTTTTTTATATAAATTTTAATATAGGGTTTTTTAAATTTAAAAAAAAAATATAAATATATATAATATATATATATATATATATAAAATATATAAATATATATATATATATATTAATAATTTTTAAATTTTAAAATTTTTTAAAAAAATTAAAAATTTTTATTTTTTAATAATATTAATTTTAAAAATTTTAAAAATTTTTTAAAAAAATTTAAAATTTAAAAAATTAAAATTTTTTAAAAAAAATTTAAAAAAAAATTTTTTTTAAAAAATTTTTTTAAAATTAAAAATTAAAAATTTTAAAAACAAAATTTTTTTTTAAAATTTTTTTTTGGGAAAAAAATTTTTAAAAAACCGGCCCCCCAAATTTTTAAAAAATTTTTTTTCGGAAACCCTTTGGAAAGGGGGGTTAAGGGTTAAATGTTTTTATGTAAATTTTTCTCAATTGGTTATTATTAAAATTTTATAATTTAAATTTATTTTTTTTTAATTTATTTTATTAAAATTTTTAAAATTTTTATAAAAAATTTAAAAAATTAATATTTAAAATTAAAAAATTTTTTTTTTTTTTTATAATTATATTATTTATTTAAAAATTAAATTTTAATTTTAAAAATATTTAAAAATTTAATTAAATAATTTTATTAAATTTTTTTAATTTTAAAATTTTAATTTAAAAGTTTGCTAGCCCTTTTAGGGGATTCCTTTACTTTTTCCCCGAGAAAGAAAAATTTTTCCTTTTTTAAAAAATTTAAAATTTAAAAATTAAAAAAAATATTTAACTTTTTCCGAATGGGAAAAATTGGGGGGTTTAAAATTTTTTGTTAAGATTTTCACAATGGTTTTTTATAAAAAATTAAAAACCAGTTAGAAAAAGGCAAAAAAACCGGGGATTCCCAAAAAAGGGGGAATTTAAAAGTTTTTTGCCCCCAAAAAAATTTTAAAAACCTAAAAAAAAAAACCATCTTTGAACCCCCGGTTTTTAAAAGGTTTAAGGGAAGGGATGACCCCCGACAATGACCGAGTTGCAAAAGTGTTTAAGTAAAATTTTGGGGTTTCGCGTTTTTTAAATTTTTGATTTTTTTTTTAAATTTTTCGTTTCGGGCTTTTTTAAGGGGATTTGTTTGTTTTTTGAACGTGGATGGGGAGGGAAAGCGAAACCAAGAACCCATGGAAGCCCCTTTTGTTTTTCTTGGGTGTTCAATATAATTTTTATCTTTTAAGATTTATTTTTTAATTTTTAATATTTTCCGAAAAACAATTTTTTAAAAATAATTCCCATTTTTTTATTTTAACGGTTGGGTTTTTAAAAAAGATATCCATTGTTTAGGTTTTTTAAAATTAAATTATTATTTTAAAATGGAAATTAAAAAATGAAAAAAAACCCAATATTTAATAATTAGTATTTTTTTCTATTTTTTTTTTTTTTTTTTTTTTATAATAAACCTTTAAAAATTTTTTTTGAATTTTTTGTCCGTTTTTACTGAGTTTACAATTTTTAAAATTTAAGAAGGAAATTTTTAAAAATATGACGGGTTTAAAAACCCCTTCGAACAAAATTTTTTAAAAATAAAAATAAAAATTTTTTTAAAGGGTCCCCAAAAAAAAGGGGGGGAAAAAAAAAAGAAAAATTAAATTTTCTGTTTCGGGGGGCCCCTTTTACCAGCGTTTGGGGGAAAAAATTTTTTTAAAAAGGGAAAATGGAAAGGAAGTTGACGGTAATTTTTGGATTTTTACGAAAACTTTTTTGGCAAAAGTCAAACGTTTTTGAAACCTTTCTGCCGACCCAAAAATTAACGTTTTAAAAATTAGTCATTTAAACGGGATGATTTTAACCATCCGCTAATTGGGCCCAAGGGGCCTTTGTAAAAACAAAACAGGGGGCGAAAAAAAAAGGCAAGGAAAAAATTTTAAAAATTGACAATTTAAAACCTGGGGAAAAAAGAATTTTTAGTAAAATAATTTTAAATTTTTTTAAAATTATAATGAACTTATCATTATTAAAATTTTTTTTAAAAAAATTATAATTGACGTCTTTTTGTGTTTTAAATAGTTTAAAGGGAAAAATTTTTTTTAAAAATTTTTTAAAATTTTTCCCCCGAAGAATTTTTTAACGAAAAAACCCAAGAAACCAATATTAAATAAAATTTTTATTATCTTCGTTTTCCGAATTTAATCCCCCGAGCCTAGGAAAGACTTTAAAAATTTTGGACCCTTGGCTTAAGAAAAAAAGGGGAGGGGAAAATTTTGCCTCTTTTTTTTTTGGTTTTTTTTTTTTTTTTTTTAAATTTTTCATTTAAAAAAAAACCAAACAAAATTTTTTTCGGACCCATGGGGCGAGGGAAAACCATTTTGGGCCCGTTCTTTTCTTTTTTTCTGCTTTTTCCCTTTTTTCCTGCATTTGGGGGAAAAAGCCGCACTTTTAAAAAGGAAAAAAAAATGGAATAAAAAGTCCCCCTTATGGGAAGAAAAAAAGAGCGTTTCGGGAGCGCTATTTTTAAAAAGAATTAACTGGGGGGGGGATTACCCTTTTCACGGCTTTAGGGATTTTTTCCAGAAAAATGGGATTTTCTATTTCCTTTTTTTCGTTAGTTTGAAACCATTTTTTGACTAAAAAAAAAATTTTTTAAAACGAAAAAAACTGGATTTTAAAAGGTTTTTGTAGCCCATGCTTACCCCCCAGTCTAGAGATTTAAATAAAATTAATAAATGGGTATTTAAAAAAAAAAAAATTTTTAAGTTTTTTAAAACTTATAAAAAATTTTATCATCAAAATTTTTTAAATGCCTCTGGTCCCCCCCTTTTTTTTAAGTTTAAAGAAAATGGCTCTTTTCCCCCCCTGTAAACTGTTTCCCTGACAGAACGTGGACCAGAAAACCCGAAAGGTTTTATTTTTAAATTAAAAAAATTAATTCCCTTTTTTTAAAAATTTTTTATTTCCCGGGACTTAAAAAAAATTACTATTTTTTAGGGGAAGAAGACAATTTAATTTTTTTTTTTTTATCGCGATTTTGGTAAACCCCCCGGGAAGATGGATTTTTACCATTTTTTTCCTTTTTTAAAATGGAAAGGGGGTTTATTCCCACCAAAAAAAAAAAGGGGGGGGAAAAAATTTGGAATTTTTTTAAACTATTTTGTTTTGGTTTTCCCCCCCCCAATTAAAAAAAACTTAAAAAAAATTAAAAAAACTGTCCTTAAATTCCCCAATGACAAAAAATAGCACGGGATTAGGTAAATTTTTTTAAAAGAGTATATAAATTTAAAAAATGTAAAATTTTAAAAATTTAAACCCGGTTTTAGAAAAATCTATTTATTAATTTACTTTTACGGGTAAAAATATTATCTTTTGTTTCTTTTTTTTTAGTTTTTTTCCCCAAAATTTTATTAATTTAAATAAAAAAAATTTACTCCAAAAATAATTCTGGGGGGATAAAAAATAAAAATTTAAAATTTTTATCTACTTATTTTTGATCGAATTTTTCCCCAAATTTTTTTTTTTGGAATAGTTTTTTAATTAACTTGGGAGTAAATCCCTTTTTTTAATTTTTTATTTCAAAATAATATTTTCTAATTCCTTCCCGGGCTAAAAAAATTTTTTATTAAAAATTTAAAAAATTTTGCAGAGGGGGGTTCGGGGCCCCGGTATTCCCTTTCCCCTAAAAAGTAATCTTCACACACCCGGGAAAAAAGGGGGGGGTAAAATGCAAAAAATTTAAAAAAGTTTTTTTTTATTTTTATTTTTTTTGGGAAAAGCGTAAAAAAAAATTTTTTCTTTATTTGTTTTTTAAAAATTAGCATTCTTTTTTTTTTTTTTTGGGAAGTTTTTTAAAACTTGCATAAGCAATTTTTTAATTCAAAGGGATAGTTTTTTCTTAAAAAAAAAAAAATTATTTTAAAAGGGTTTTTTTTTAAAATTTAAAAACTCCCCAAAAAAAAAAAATTTAAAAAAATGTTAAAATTTATTTTTCTTTTTAAAACCAAATATTTGGAGTTAAGGGGTTTAAAAAACAGAGTGTTATTTAAAGAAATTTTAAAATTTAATTTTTTTTATTAGGTAAAATTTATTTTAAAAAAAAAAAAATCGGCAGGCATTTTTTAAAATTAAAAAAAAAAAATTTTATGTAAATGGTAAATTTAATTTTTGTTTAATTTTACATTTAAGATCTAGGGGCCAAAAAATTAAAAATTTTTTTAAAAAACTTTTTATTAAAAAAAAAAAAAATTTCAAAATTTTTTGGGGCTAAACGGGTGCTATTTTTTAAATTTAAAAAAAAAAAAATTTTCAAATAAATAAATTTTTTAAAATTTTTAAAAAAATTTGGAATTTTAATATCACTTTTATTTTTAGGGTTTTGAAAGGGGAAACCTTCTAGTATGTTATGTTAAAGTTTTAAAAAAAGTTTTAAATATTTATTCATTCATTAAAATAAATTTTTTTTTTAAAAAATTTCAAAAACTTTTTATTTTTCCCCCCCCCCGGGCCCAAGTCCGCTGTTGTTTTGGGGTTTTCCCCCCTGGAAATTTTTTTTTATTTTCTTGCCTTGGAACAAAAATTCCCAAAATAAAAGCAATCCTAAAAGGGGGGGTGTTTTAAAAAAAACCCCCCCCTTCCCCACCAATTTAGGGGGGTTTCCTTCCTATTTTTAAAAAAAGTAACTTAAAAAAACAA
>JAZFAU010001183.1:0-20098 GCA_037178615.1 Dione vanillae
AAATTTAATTTTTAAAAAAAGCCAGAAATGATTTTTTTAAAAAAAAAAAACCCAACGAAACACACGAAGATCGTACGTTTCGATAGTATTTAAGAGTAGTGCCCTTCCAATATAGACCACTGACTACATGCAATAGCCCCGATTCACACAATGTCATTGCTTTTATGTCTTGACCCTGACTTTACGCGTTATTTATATTTTTAGTAAAAGTGTTACTTTCTTATCGGTCCTCTGTTTGGTAATAGGTCTTTACAGTAATAGCGATTTTAAAAATAATAAACCATAGAATTAAATTACAAAATCAAGTATTTTCTCTGTAAAACCACACGATGATAAATGAATATATAGTACAAACGAATGGTAATGTGAAGCCTTTTAA
Organism: Dione vanillae; assembly: GCA_037178615.1. Taxonomy (NCBI): domain Eukaryota; kingdom Metazoa; phylum Arthropoda; class Insecta; order Lepidoptera; family Nymphalidae; genus Dione; species Dione vanillae. Next base: position 380 of record JAZFAU010001183.1, read on the forward strand.
AACGTTTTCTTATAATTATTGACTATTACAAACATAATATTGATAAAACATTCAATATTATTCGTATTAAGAGCATACATCAGCAAATTCACCGAAGTACAGTTCTTAAATGTAGACATAATATTGAATTATGTAAATAATATCATGGCAGTCTAACGAATTTAAAGGAATGAACATGGTAGATAAGTAAGTTGTTTATTGTAACTAATAGGGTAACACTTAGCTTAGTGTTATAGGAGTGATCCTGAGATGAATTGAAATACATTATTTTAATACAAAGTAGAAGTAAAATAGATAAAGTTTGTGACTTGTTTGCGTAAATAAAGTGTAATGAAAACTTAAAAAAAAATATATATTATTAATTTGTAGGGTTCTCACTGGATCTCGAGATAGGGGCTTTGTCCTCTGTTCTAAAGATTCAAACTGTGATCAACTTCGTCCAAAGAACTGTACACTGATTTCCTACAAGCTATAAAAACCTAAACTAAACTTCAAAAATAAATTTTAGTCCAGTCCAGTCCAGTGTTCGATCAATATTTATCAAATTCAACCTTCTGGACATATATGCGAATTATTGAATATGTGAGACAAGCGTTGAATCTCAAGATTCATGTGCTCTAACTACGTGACTACAGAGTTATTTGATATAAGTCTCATAATATTCTAATGACGCGTTTTGCAAACATCGTAGATTAAATTTACAAGTAAAAGATAAGATTATATGCCTACTGATTACAAAAATTATGTTTTAAACATTTTTGGTCCATTTTATTTCCATTTTCTTTGCTCTGGCAACTAGGCAAAGCGCGGGGTTGAGTTCCGCCACTAAATGCCCCATAAAAGGCGGAAAGCGGGGAAAGAGTAAGCAGGAACTAAGCAACAGAGTGTCTTAACACTAGGTTCCATTGTTCCTGCAGTTCCCTCTGCCTACCCTGCCATGTGCGGGATAAAGCGTGAAGCTAAAAAAAAATTGTCAAGACCGTTTATCAGTATTATTTTTCTTTAAAAACTTTAAATTTAACCACTTCACACTATCCATAAACAATTTTTATAAAAGAAATGACTATTTTCCAATATCAATATCACTAAGTACTTGTTACAGTGCTATAATTTTTATACGATCGTTTTGACTACTGATAAGCCACAAGCTAGCCTACTTGACTTTTATCAGCGTGTGCTCCTGTTTGAGATAATTCAGTCTTCAGTTATTTATTGTTATTGTCTCACAAACTCACAAACTATCATTGTACACTATCATAATACCTACATACTTAACAGTATTTGTAATTATTTGTGTGGAACAACGTGTGTAATCACAAATGCTTGTATACGCGACGAGTGTTTAAATTACGTTTATTTCTAAGAAGGCAGAGGTCGTCTTCGTCTCAAGAAACTCAGCTCTTACACTTTTTACTCAAATTTTAAAAAATAGCATGCTGAGGCTTAAAACGAAATAAAAGTGTGAAGCTTATTACCTGAGATGGATTTAATTAAAGCATTTTATAGTAATACAGTATGATAGAATATAACCATCCATATGATATTCGAAAAAAATATTTTTTATTTATTTTTTCATTCTTTAGAGAAATGATAAATATTATGTATATAATAAAAAAAATCTCAACAAAAATGTTGAATTGGTCGTAATATTCTCTTATAATTAAATATCCGTAAAGATTTTAGGGTTCCGTATCTAAAAAGGATAAAAGAAATTATCATTTGTTATCCGTTTGTCTATCTCTCCATCTGTTCAAATATTTTCCTAAAATCACGTGGCAGAATCAAATTGAATATCCAAGTCAATAACTTCTTGAAGCACATCAAAAATTAAACTTGCAGTCAATGCTAATAAATGATATGAGCGTTTACGCTTAATTAACAGTATCACTAAAGGGAGAAATCCAAATACTGGACATTTAGGGATGCATCCCATAAATATACAACATCGTTTAGGAAAAAGTGTCCCAGAGAAACGTAATTAATTTGTTTTTTAATTTTATTTCAATTTATAGCTTTAATTAATTTGTTAGTCAACTGTTTTTATAGTTTATATTTCTTTAATTTATATTGCTTTAATTTATTTATTCATCGGATTAAAGTTTGTAAGTGCTTAAATACATTAAATTGGAGCATTAGGCTAATGTTTTTTTGCTTCAGACAATCATGTGAACTTATTATCTCAAACTTAATATTATTTCACGAAGTTATTCTTCACATATATTATATGTTGTAATGTAGATTGGCTTTGGCTTTACATTAATATACATTCTAGCATTAAACTGTTATCAAAATAAACGTTTTAGTAAGAACACAATGATAATTAATTATTTATTCAAATTTTAAAGTTTAACGTTCACATACATATATGTATATCAAAATCACTAAATCAATGAACCATATTTTCAGTTTCAGGTGGCTCAGTTGCCATTAATAATGTAATATGTAAGTAAATAATAAAATTAGTGCTTCTCCATAGCACTCAGCTTGATTTTAAGTATTTTTGTTTTGTTAATAATTTATGGTAATCTTTTTTCCTCTTTTCTTTCTTAGTGCCTGTTGATCACTATGGTAATAGGAAGTTTTATTTTTTTTTGTATCTATATAGAATTACTATTATTACTGGCCTTGGCCTTTCCTCATATATGATTTTAATAAAACCCTGTTGGCAAAGTTAGATGCAAGCGTCATAAAGATGCTGAAGTTTTGGCTTGGGCTAGCGCATTCGGCGGACACCTCAACTTTATTTAGAGACAAAAATAATTTTGGGTTGAAATTAAAGAAACCATCGGAGCTCTATAAACATCTGAGAGTCGCCAAAACACATATTCTGGGAAAATCTCGGGATGAGATAGTTACCTCACTTCCAAGAGACAGAAGTGTCCCAGAGCTCGAGTCAAGGCTTAAATTCCATAAGCAATTTATGATAGGAGCACAATTTAGTAAAGTAGGGTTAGGATCAAAGAGGAAAGTCCAGGACACAGACATAATAAAATCTTTTATTCGGCAAGACGAGAACGATAAGTATAAGGTGCACGCAATAAGCTTAGAAATGCAAAATGAGTGGCTAACTATAGGAGAATTCTGTATCCCTTTAGCTTTAAAATGGCTAAATTCTCTATAGTTTATTAAAAGATCTTGGCCTATCTAGAACTATCACAAATTCATTTCTAGAACGCACTTCGAAGACGGCTTTGGTAGAATCAATCAAAATTTGGTTAGGTAGTGGGAGGAGCTCGGACAGTGAAGGTGAGCGTTAATGCATTTTAAAGGGGCCCTTTAAACCTACACTTGGGTCGCAAGTCCCAAGCGCTGCTCGGAGCTCCTCTTCCTACAACACCCACCTACGGCACCCGCACGGTGAATCCATGGAAAGCTAAGTTGTTTCTTCTCTTCTACTGTGTGATTGTATTGTTAAATGTAGGATTTTTGTACTTTTTTTTGTTTTGAATGACTGTTACTAGGTATATTACCTGCTTAAATATTTTATTTATTTTTATATTTTATATATTTATTTATAAATTGTTATATATTATTATGTATTTACTGTTTTATTATGTATTATTATATATTTTTTTTGTAATCTATATTTTACTACTTATTATAATTATTAAATATTTCATTTGTTGTATTCTTTTTTGTTCTTACTATTATTATATATTATTTCAAATATATAATATAATACTATAAATATATCTTTATCCGTGCAGCGACGGAGAAAGAATACAATTCACTGCCCCTTCCTCCCATGGGTGTCGTAAGAGGCGACTAAGGGATATCTGAGCGACCAACTGCTCATCTGGTGGTAGGATGTTAATCATCCACCTGGTTTGTTACCACCGTACGCATGGTGAATAACTCGTGAAGTGGCTATACAACCGCGTTTCGAGATCAGCCAGCGTACAACCAGTGCCTGAGCGAGCTATGTCGCATGGCAAAGCGTCGCTCACTTCACGTCTCTTTAAACGAGGCGTGAAGAGGCGTCTAGCGGGCCGGCATGGCGAGGGTGACTAGTGCAGCTAATTTTTGTTGTCAGTACTAGTTGTCTTCGTGTTTGGACTCCACTTCCACTTACCATCAGGTGGAGTGGAGTCATAAGCCTACCTATATACCTACACAAAACAATTCTAGACAAATCGGATTCTCAGAGTCTGCTGAACACATTTTTGTTGAAGTTCTTTATGATCATTTAAAAGTTTTGCTGGGAGTTTTCTATAGTTCATCTTACACGTTAATTAATTTCAGTCACTAGAAACAATACTGGAGAAGTATGTTAGTACAGTAGATCATAAAATTCTATTGGACGATATCGACACATGTTTAATTAAAAATGATAAAGGTGCTAACAAGCTAAAAACATAACCGAGTGCTGAAATCTACACCTGCTTCCATCTAACGCTACCCATTTTTTTCTCATAATTCCCCTTCACTTCTGGATTTGATCTTTGTATCGTCACTCGATCATGTCGATTTTTATGGTCAATTCCCTGCTGAAGCATTCTCCTACCACAACCTCATCTATCTTACCCATAAAATTAGGCCACCAAAATTAAAACCTACTGTTGTCATGCGTCGTATCTTCAAAAACTTTGACAATGGTAAATTTCTACAGAATCTGAACCTAATCGATTGATAGAGCGTTTTTTCCGCTTTAACAGTTGGTTTAAAGATTGAAATAATTAACTCTATTTTAGTACAACTTTTCAACGTACTGCTCTGTTAAGACCTATAAAACTGAAACATCTGCCAGCACCATGACTGTCACAAGAAATTAAAGTGCGAATGATGCTACAAAATTTCTGTATTAGATATATATTTAATTTCAAAAAATGTTATCATATATCTGCATATCGTGAAAAGCTTCAATAGTTGACAGTTCAACATCGTCGATATCTCCATGTCCTATGCACTCTCTACTATATCCTTTATCATCCTAATACATCCTCGTTATTTTAAAGAGCGTTTTACGTTCCTTGGATCCAACACTTTTATACATCTGAACCTCCGCTCTAAAAACGACTACAAGTTAAGGGTACTTTTGGACAACACAGCAAGTCACAATGATTCTTTTACTGTTAAAAGCGTCATTTTGTGGAATGAGTTGCCTTCTTAAATCGCTTTTCGGGGATCTCTCTAGCTATTTAGCTATTTGGCTAATTAAAATATCAATTAGAATGTTTCGTCGTCGTCAGCCAATCGCTGTCCACTGCTGGACATAGGCCTCCCCAAGTTTGCGCCAAACATCTCGATCCTCCGCAAACCTCATCCAGCCTGCTCCGGCAACCCTGCGTATGTTTATGTATATATATATATATATATATATATATATATATATATATATATATATATATATATATATATATATATATATATATATATATATATATATATATATATATATATATATATATATATATATATATATATATATATATATATATATATATATATATATATATATATATATATATATGTGTGTGTGTGTGTGTGTATGTGTATTAATAAATATATTTATTAAAATATCATATTATTTTATAAATATGTCTTTTTTTTGTTATACACTTTAGTAAGATTACATTTGAGGTTACTTGTAAGAGATCACTTTTAGTGATAAGGTCGCCTTTGCATACAAATGTTCTGTAAACTAGTTCTGATTTCTTCTCTTTGTTTGTTTATCTAATGGACGCAATAAAAAATAATCTATCTATCTTTTAATCTCTTATTTTACAAATATGATATAAAAGGTTGATGCGAATTGCAAGAAACAGTAATATTAGCTGGGCGAGTAAATAAGAGACGTCTTGCTGGAGACTTAATACTTTTATGTATTTTCTATAACATCGGCTCAATATATGCTGACGTATAACATCGGCTCAATATATGTCCACGTATAACATCGGCTCAGTATATGCCCACGTATAACATCGGCTCAATATATGCCCACGTATAACATCGGCTCAATATATGCCCACGTCGGCTCAGTATATGCCCACGTATAACGTCGGCTCAATATATGTCGACGTATAACATCGGCTCAATATATGCCCACGTATAACATCGGCTCAATATATGCCCACGTATAACATCGGCTCAATATATGCCCACGTATAACATCGGCTCAGTATATGCCCACGTATAACATCGGCTCAATATATGCCCACGTATAACATCGGCTCAATATATGCCCACGTATAACGTCGGCTCAGTATATGCCCACGTATAACGTCGGCTCAATATATGCCCACGTATAACGTCGGCTCAGTATATGCCCACGTATAACGTCGGCTCAATATATGCCGACGTATAACATCGGCTCAATATATGCCCACGTATAACGTCGGCTCAGTATATGCCCACGTATAACGTCGGCTCAATATATGCCGACGTATAACATCGGCTCAATATATGCCCACGTATAACATCGGCTCAATATATGCCCACGTATAACGTCGGCTCAATATATGCGTACCAGATATAATGATTATACTGAAAACATTACTTATCTTTCACATACAGTATATAATAAATAATAGTAACTACAACTAAATTGTGAATTAGCTTTACAACAAATATCATTTACTCTGTACATCATAACATAATTAATTTGTTAGATATACAAATACTATGCGATTTAAATATATTTTTTTTGTTCTAATACTTTAATGAAGTTACTTTTTCATATTTTTTTTTTCTTTCATTATTATTTTAAGCTATACACATAATCTTAAATCTTATGTGAGCTATATGTCAATTATTATTATACACGAACAATTTACATAACTCATATACTTACATAGTTACATGTAACGATAATTATTACTTATATCATGATCACTTTTATTTTAGATTATATCATATGCAACAATACAAATGCTTTACATTATTCGACATTTATTACATCGCTTATTTTATACATGAAATTATTATATTACATGAAATCATTTGTTTGAGCTTGAATAGTATATAAATATTTTATATAATCTATATATTAATAATATATTTTATAAATCATATTTTAACTAAATCATTTTTTTTATGAATACATTCACAAAATTGCTGTTTTTAACTATTTCATTTTTCTGTTCTCAAGTCTTAGAATATCATGGAATTGTCAGTTAAATACAGTTTCAAAAGTTTATTATATATATATATATATATATATATATATATATATATATATATATATATATATATATATATATATATATATATATATATATATATACATATATATATATATATATATATATATATATATATATATATATATATATATATATATATATATATATATATATATATATATATATATATATATATATATATATATATATATATATAATCATAAAAATATTAAATAATTTTAAATAAAATAATAAATGTTCTTTAAGTATAATAATGTATTATATTCTATTTATACTTTTCCATTTTCTTTATATTATCATTTTTTTATGTATATACATACATATTACTTTTTTTACCAACTTAATCATCTTCAGAATCACTTGAAATGGGATCATTATCAAAAACAAGCCATGGGTAAATTTTATCAACGGGATAAACACCAGTATAATTTGACTATTCGCTTTTACGCGTAATTTCAGTATCTTCTACTTCATAACGATCATTTTCATATACCTTAGTTATTCTGTAAGGACCGCAACATTTAGGAAGTAGTTTGCGACTATGCCCCGGTGTTGTACTTATATCCTTTTCTATTCTAACAAGATCATCTATTTTATATTTTCGCGGTTGTTTTCTCGATTTATTAAATCGAGTCTGTTGTTTCTCTTGACTTTGGCGCCTGCCACTCATTTACCGTAATAGTCATAAGGTAACTTAAAAGCTTCTCTGGCTCACTGAACATACAAGCACTAGCACTCTTCCTAACAAATTTATCATCAAGACCATGAGTAAGACTACCTACAGCCTTTGAGCCCGTAATATCACATTTATTTAGCAATGCTAGTTTCTCATAATAATAATTATCGAATGATTACCCAAACTTACAACGAACTCTCAACATTTTTGTCAGTAAATCACCATAATTTTCATTTGATGGAAAAGCATCTTTCAGTTTTATTTTCCACTCATCCTACGTAAATAACAGAGAAGGTAAACCTTGATACCACTTCTTGGCTAATCCTATTAGCTTAGGTAATGCATAAAGACAAGTTTGTCTGTCATTCCAATTATATATTTTTATGCATTCGTCTATTTTATCGATCCACCAATCTATACTTTGATTATTATCTGTAGAATTAAATTCAGGGATTACATTAAAATTCGCAGTAATATGTGAAAGCCATGGCTGATTAGATCCCGTCGGATACTGTGATAACGTATTTTGGTGGAGTATATTCGCGATTTTCTTGAACCGGTAAAGGTTGATTAAAACGGCTACAATTTGTTTTCCTTTGCCTCGCGAACGTGATTTTCTATTTGGACTCATTACTAACTTTGTTAAAATATATTTATTTAAAATGATATATCAAACCTATAATTATTACCTTATAATTATATAATACATCAACTTCGAATTACTTAAAAAAAATATCAACTACCGTACAACAAATATTACTTTTTGTAAATTATATTGATTTTAAACGAAGCGATGCTAATTTCAGGAAACTTATTTGGAACAAGAAAAGAGTTGGGTGGGTTAATTTCTGTGAATCCCTTAATCCTCGCACTCCTTCCTCTGTTGTGTGGACAAATGTTAAGAGGTTTCGCCGATCTCTTAGCAGTATCCCTAGTCCTAATCCCAATAATCCGTCTAAATGGCTTAACGATTTTGCTGACAAATTGGCTCCTCCTTTCGTTCCGCCCTCTGACTTGTCCTTTGAGTTGCCGATTGAGTCTTCAGAGGAAATGGATGATCCCTTTTCTTTGGAAGTGCTCAAAAGCGTCTTAACGGATTTGAAAGACACTAGTCCAGGCGAAGATGGTGTCCCTTATTCATTCATAACAAAATTGAATGAAAAATCTAAACTTTATTTTTTAAATTTGATTAATATTATATTTCAATCAGGCAACATTCCTAGTTCATGGAAATCCCAGTTTGTTATCCCTATTCTTAAGCCTGGAAAATGCCCTTCTGATCCGGATTCCTATAGACCCATTGCGCTATCATCTACATTAGCAAAAATTACTGAACGGCTTTTGAAAAACCGATTAGAATGGATAATGGAAAGCAGAAATATCTTAGCTCCCTCTCAGTTTGGCTTTAGAAAGGGGGTTAGTACGGTAGATAGTCTCAGTATTTTTACTACAGACATTCGACGAGCTTTTGCCAAAGGAGAGTATTTGGTAGGTGTTTTCCTAGATGTTGCATCTGCTTATGATAATGTCAATCTTCCGATGCTCAGGCAGAAAATGCAACAGCTGAGTATTCCGATGAGGATGAGTCATTTCATTTGTAATTTGCTAACCGGTCGTACGGTATCTGTTAAACACCCGCTTCTTACTGTACCTTCCAGACTTGTCTGGAAAGGTCTTCCTCAGGGTTCCGCTCTTAGTCCTCTGTTATATAACATTTATACACATGACCTCGAATTAGCTGTTAACAATTTTTGTAACATCCTTCAATATGCTGATGACATCGTCCTTTATTACAGCTCAAATTCTGTACAGGACATAACTTTTCGCTTAAATTCTGCTTTGCACTATCTTGATCAGTGGTTGTTTAATCATGGCCTTGCACTATCCATTGCAAAGTGCCAAGTTGTGGTATTCTCTAAAGAGAGGAGTACTCCAAATTTTCATATAATGTATGATGGTACTCCTATTCAGGTAACGGATACTGCGAAATTTCTTGGCATAGTACTCGATAAACGACTGAACGGAATTGCGCACGCTGAATATCTCAGTAAAAAATGCGAAAAAGGCATTAACGCTTTAAGAGCTGTATCTGGTGTGTGGTGGGGTGCACACCCTTATACTCAAAAGCTTCTGTACGGTGCTCTTATCCGTAGTCATATTGATTATGCTTTATTTGTTCTGGACCCATTCAACAAAGTAGCCACAGAAAAACTTAATCGTATTCAGTACAAATGCCTGCGCATTATCCTAGGAGCAATGAAGTCTACTCCTACCAACGCACTTCAAGTGGAATGTGTTGATCCCCCCTTGCCTATTCGTAGACAATTCCTTGCAGACCGATTTGTGGGTAAAATGCTGCAGCTTTCGTCCCATCCTCTGTGGTCTAAGCTAACTGAGCTAGCTGGCCTATTACCCCGTAATAAGCCTTTACCATACCTGCTTAATAGCTTCCTTAAGTTCACTAATCTTCCAAATCCTCTGTCACGTTTTCCATCTAATCCTTTGTATTGTACACCGTACAATGCATTGGTTTATTTTCCACATATCATCACAGATCTTGGCTTGACCAAGGGTGATCCGGGCACTAACACAAAATTTCTAGAGGCAGTAAATGAAAAATGGTTGAATTACTTACACATCTACACGGATGCTTCAAAGCTTTCAAAAGAAGGCTGTGTTGGTGCAGCTTGCTGGATTCCAAAATTCAAAATTATTTTACAATTCAAATGTCCCCCCGAGTCCTCAGTGTTTACAGGTGAGGCTGTTGCTTTATTAGAAGCAATCTTGTTCTCACAGTCCCATAACGTTAAACAAACTGTTATTTTTACTGACTCACTAAGCTGCTTAATGGCTATAAAGGGTAACCCGTTTCAAAGTAAATTAAGATCTTCAATTGTTTTAAGGATTCGTGAAGAATTATACTCATGTCATCTCAAGGGTTTGGATATTACTCTGGTTTGGATCCCAGGCCATTCTGGAATCAGTGGGAACGAATCTGCAGACTCTTGTGCTAAATTAGCTGTCCAGTGTGGTACCTTGGAACATTTTGTTAATTCGGCTCATGATCTGTTGTCTCTTGCAAGAACTCATTTGGATAAGTCCTGGTCTAAATACTGGGATACGTCAAAATCTCAGAAAGGAAAATATTATGCATTTCTTCAACCTGATATCCCAAAGCGTCCTTGGTTTTACTCTCAAAAATTTGCAGAACGGAAAGTTATTTCAACAATTTGTCGTTTACGCCTTGGACATGCATGTACACCTATTCATCTGGCCAAGATCAGGGTCAGGGACCATTCACTGTGTGAATGTGGCCTAGACGACGGTTCTCCTGCCCATATCCTTTTTTCTTGCCCCAAATTAGCTCGCCCCATTTATGATGTCCTCCCTCTTAAAGTCCCTCGCCCCCTTAATGTTCAATGTTTGTTAATGTTTGTGTTTAGTCCTTTGTGTAAATTTTTGTGTAAATATATTAAATATAACAATATTAGAGTATAAGCTAACACCCATGTAAATATATTGTTTATTACTAACCCCATTTATTATCTGTATATATTGTAGATATCTGTGATTTTGTTATAGGTGAAGGATTTAAACTGGATCTCTTTTAAACATGCATACTCCAACTGTGTAATGATATCTCTCTTTTTACCGTACATTCTCCTTTGTGTGTTCTCCATTCAACGTGACATTGGCGAAGTGAATTGTGCTCAACTGGCACGCTCGAAACGCCATTAGTAAAGAGAAGAAGAAGAAGAAGAAGAAGAACAATAATTGCAGTTCCCACTTTTAGTTTATCAAATAGTACAAATTATCATAAAACAATAAACAATCATAAAATAATAATTAAGATAATATCGTTAGTCTCATTTTAGGTAATCCGTACATTATTTTACAAAGACGGTAGGTATCACTTGAATACGAGTACGTTAATCACTCTCACAAGAAAATCACTAAATTCACTGACCTTAAAGTCCACTTGAGTTCTTCGCAGGGATGTACAGCATCAGGCCGATTCGTTCAGGACGGTCACCAAAAGGTTGTAGTAACAGGTTTTTGTCCCGCTTCTAAATTTGTTAGCTGGGCGAGTAAATAAGAGACGACTTGCTGGAGACTTAATACTTTTATGTCTTTAGTCCTCGGCGTTCGATACAAAAGTGAGTCTTTAATCATCACACCGGTGGTAACGTCACTTGCCAAAAAATATTATTTACGAGCTTCCATATATTTATAATTAATATATAGCTATCAGTAAGAAAACCCTATACGGTCCATTTCTTATTTTTTCTTTCATATTTAGTAAGAAGGAGCCATGAGATAGTATTGTTAGGCGATGATATTTCATGATGTTCAAAATAAAACGACAATAAAATATATTTGATGATACACTGTCTAACATAATTTATTGGTTTATATTTAATGGCCACAATTTACTATTGAATAAACAAAAAGACTAAATCTAGAATTTTCCTGATACCCAAAAAGATAATTATTAAAGCCAATGTGAAAGAATGCAGATCCTGTTGTATCTACTTCAGTATTTCTGGTAACCACAAATTGATAAATTGTTCTGATTAAAACATTTGTTAATATTAAAAGAAAGGAGACGTACAAGGGAGGTAACTAGCACTTCTTAGGTACTTCTTCCATCAAAAGATATGTTATTTGATTCTTTTAACATTTGCTCTTACTTGGTTCGGTACATATATAATTGATTAGGTTATTTTATTTTATTAGCTTCAAGCTAAATTCCTGCTCAAACCAGTGTAGGCAGAAAGAACCCTAAGAACAAATTAAGTGTTAAGACACTCCGTTCCCCGCTTTCCACTCTTTTCCCGCCTTTGGCCTAGTTGCCAAAGTGAAGGAAATAGAAATTAAATATCCCCCCCAAAAATCTTCCCCGTATGTACCACGACGGTCGTCTGGTATTAGGGCGACATATTTAACAATTATTGTTTTATAGATATAACGAAGCAATGGCCTCAAAAATACTTAAAACTGCAAACAGAACGCTAAATGTTTTACAAAAGGGCTCTAGCGCAATAATAAGTGTGCAACATGTAAGAAGAAACGGTGTCTGGACACAGGAAGGAATAATTAAGTCACCGTTTAAAGATGTGGAAATCCCCAATTGCAATTTAAATGAGTTTATTTGGCAGAATTTGGACAAATGGCCAAAAAAGACAATGGCGGTTAGTTTATATTATTTTTTAGTCATCTTTTTACACCATTTTATGATACTAAAACGATCTCTTCTGATGATCTTTTTTTATCTTTTAGAATTGGTCAAACGTCTTGTACGTTCAAATCCCACCCAACAGCTAATAGCAATATTTCCATATTTGGGTTAGTTACATAATGTGTATATTATACTTGCTACAAATCTTCACAGTAAAATACTTGATATAACAAGGTAGAGGTAGTGTTAAGACTCCATTTTCAGCGATGGTACGTGTATGTGCATTGTATTTTTACCAGAGCGTGGAAATGAAAAACAAAATCTATAGAGTAAAAATAACTTGTGGCTAAATTATCTCAGCCCTCTTTTTAGATTTAGGAGATTTCTGAAAATAATTGATTTTCTTGGACCACTCAGAAATGTTGCTATATCTTAAATCTGACATACAAAGGAAAAGGAAAATATACATAACTAGTTTATCTTTGCTTAAACTACTATCATCATCAGCTACGTGAAGTTAAAAAATAAAATAACAAATTTAAGGTTTGTGCTAACAGTGGCCGAGAATACAGTTATGAACAAGCATTCAATCTTTCAAACAACTTCGCTGCAAATCTTCGGAAAAAGCTGAAGCTACAAGACGGTGATACTGTGACCATAATGCTACCAAACATCCCAGAGTTTCCTTTAGTCGCCTTAGGTGTTTTGGGGGCTGGCGGGGTTATTAGCACTGTAAATCCTGTTTATACAGCACGTAAGTTTTGTTTCCTTAAATTATAAAATATGATTTTTTCATGTTTTCCGTTTCATTTCATGTTAGGTATAAATTTGAATTCCTTTTTAATTTTTCTCTTAGAGTTACTTAAAGACTTTAAATTGTTTGTAATTAAATTGCCGAAAGTAAAAAAGGATTTATCTCGATTTGTAATAAAAAATCATTTACTTGGCAGTTGAAGATTTAATCTTATTCCGCAATTATTCTTGTGTGGCATAAATTATTGCCAAGAAACCGATATGTTCAAAACATAATATATTTTAAACGCTTACAAGTAAAAATCTTATGAATTTAAATAATTCAATAGCGTGCATTTTAAATCTTTCCAAGTTTTTAATTATCAATTCATTGTAACAAAGTAAGATAATTATAATTTATAAAATAACATCAATAAATAATTATATTTAAATTAATTTCAGACGAAGTACAACGTCAGGTATTGATGTCAGATACAAAAATAATCATTACCTTACCTGAAATAGTAAGTGTAGTAAAGGAGGCTTTAAGCATCGCAAAATTACAAATACCCATTATAGTTGTAAAAATCAACAATAATGCCATACCTGAAGGAACCATTGCATTTAACGAACTAAGCGAAGATTTCAACGTTGATAAGTCATGTCTGAAGGAAGTAAAAAGAGGATCTAACGATATTTCCTTTTTGCCATATTCCAGTGGTACAACTGGTATGCCAAAAGGAGTGGAGCTTACAAATAGAAGTATAATAGCTAATTGTCTACAGATAAATGAGCCGTTGTTACGACTTACTGAAGATACGACAGGTAAGTTACTTGACTATTTTTTGCTTTGATAAAATAAAGGAATAAAATACAAGCAATGTTTCAAAGAATCATCTGATTTATTTAACTGATTTCAGAGAATCATCAGGATGTTGTGATGGCAGTTTTACCATTCTTTCATATATATGGAGCTTGCGTTTTAATGTTCCATAAGATGTCGCTTGGAGTCAAATTAGTGACACTGAGCAAATTAGAGCCTGAAGCTTACTTAACAGCCTTGGAAAATTTTAAAGTTAATGTTTTGTTCGTCGCACCGCCATTAGGTAAATACGAGTACGTTCTAAAGTACAAAAAATTTCTAAATATCAGTTCGTGTACTTGAATAAAATAGTATCATATGTATTTATTAGATTTTTATAGAAATTGTTGAATTAATTATATTTATTTTACATACAAAACTAATCAAACGATTTTCATAAAGTAAACTACTTTATGAAAATCGTTTGATATCGTATTTTTGTAACCGGTTTTTAGTATACTAGTAATAAGTTGACATGGCTAAATCATGAGAAAGGTTATAGTGTATTGTTGTATTGTCACACGTATAACTATTTATACTTGTGTATGGCGCGACATATACTCGTATATGTCCATGCGTCAAAAAGTCCGCTAGTTATATTAAAAAGTTAAATTTTCTACAAGTCATCATCTTAAAAAAATATGCCTTACTATATATATCTTATTTTTTATGTTGAATTTTGTATTTTTTTCTTCACCTGTTTGTTCAATAAGAATTACAATAACCATAATTTATATACACAGTTTTATTAATGACTAACCACCCGATGGCATCTCCGAAGGTCTACCAATATTTAGAGCATGTGATCAATGGTGCAGCATCCATAGCTTCATCTGATGCCGTAAAGTTTCTAGACAAAGTTCAGGTGTTTGACATTTTTTATTTCATTTTTGTGTAGCTATTAATATATAATGAAGGTATTTACTTGTAGTAAATACCTTCATTATATATTAATAGCTTATTTTAAAAAAAGATACTAACATATCACTATGATTTTTTACGACATTCACAATAATTGTTCTGTAGGTTTTTAATATTTGTAATTTATGTCGCATGTAATAAAGTATGCAATAAATAAATATTAATACCGTGTGTAAATTTTAGCGTAAAATCCACTTTGGTCAAGGCTATGGTCTAACTGAAACAAGTCCAGTAGTTTCAATGGCTCACAAATCTCTAGAAGATTACAATTCTGTTGGACATCCACTTCCTAGTACTGATTTAATGATAGCCGATGAAACTTTGAAGCCAGTAGGCCCTAACGTAGTAAGTGCACAATTTTAAGTTAATTATATTATTACTAATATTCAAATTACATCGATATGGTAGCAGCTACGCTTCGTTTTTCGCTTTTTCACCGGGACCTAAGCTGTAAAATATTTTTATGTTTAATAAATTAAATTAAAGTCACAATATTTTTATTCAAATAAGCCATTTGAAGCACTTTTCATCTGTAGTTATTTGTGTGTTGTATCATTCTTAATTAAGACAATCTTTATAATAACATATATAAAGATTTTCATGATGCATTGACATTAAAATGCATATTCCTTTACCCTATATCTATGATATAAAATCTTCATATAGATTACATAAAATTTAGAAAATATCAAAAATATGCAAAAAATATTTAAAAGTATTTGGGATAATAATAGATCAGTGGGATAGTATTTGAGTATAAACTCTGCCTACCTACTAAAACTGTTTTCCCGCTTTATTGAAAAGGACATTTCCTCTTTTTGGAAAAGGATTTCTTTACAATAGATTCCGAAGAGATTGAACTCGATAAATACAAGATAAATCCGTGTTATAACTATTTTTTAATAATACCTTACTATGGAGGAAAGTTTTTTTTTTCAAAGTCATAAATTACTTACAGGTTGGTGAAATCCTGGTAAGGGGACCTCAAGTAATGAAAGGATATAGAAATAATCCTGAAGCCAACGCTGAAGTCTTAATTAAAGATGGTTGGTTCAGAACGGGAGATTTGGGAGTTGTTGACGAGAGTGGATGTCTACAAATTCGGGATAGATTAAAAGAATTAATTAAAGTAAGTAGCCATATCAATTTATATAATATTTTTAAGTTTTAAACGGATCTATTACTGGCATAAGCCCAACCTTATAAATATATATATTTATAGTAAGTTTTTATTTACCTATGAGTTTAAATTATATATAGTAGTAGTAAAGTATGTATAGTATGAGACACCAGAAGTGGTTATTTTTATTTAAATGATAATATATAAACACACGTAGAACATATATTTCGAGTGTATTTGGGCAGAGATTTTGTGTAATTACATTAAACTCAGTTAATAACAAAATTTCAAAATTTCAGAGTAGTATTTATTTTATTATTTAAAACTTTATTGTCAAACTACAATAACGTAGATACAAAAAGCGGACTTAATGCCTGAAGGCATTCTCTACCAGTCAACCTTTAGGCAAAACAGAAAATCGTGAAGACGGTGGCAATAAAAGTTAAAATATACATATAAATATAAGTAATAAATACATATAAATCTATATACATACATACATACATATACAAACAAATACATATACATTTATAGTAGTTGTAGCCCTTCAATACGATAGACTTCATGCAACAGCCCCAATTGACATGATTTCATCGCTTTTATCATCTAAGACTATTTAACAGAGATATTCGACATTAGTATAATGTAGTATATGGTAGTCAAACTTAATGCTTTTTAGTATTTTACTTTCTGTTCTGCATTTACTTCTAAAGAGAGGAGTTTCCTCGTTTTGTCAGTATTAAAAGAAAAAAAAGTAATTTCCTAAATATGCAAAATTTAACATTATTACACTTATTATATTTTAAGTAGCTATAAGGTTATAAAAATTATTTATGAAATTAATATAACCTAATTTTATATAGGTAAAAGGTTTTCAAGTGGCTCCAGCGGAACTAGAAGCGTTATTACGAGAACATCCTAGTGTAGTGGATGCAGCCGTCGTCGGCGTACCCCATGCGACCAAAGGCGAATCTCCTAAAGGATTTGTTGTATTAAAACCAGGGCATGACGCTAGTGCTAAAGATATACGTCATTTTATTAATAACAAAGTGGCACCATATAAAAATATTGACGATCTAACGATACTTGATAGTATACCTAGGAATCCATCTGGCAAAGTGTTAAGGAAAGATTTGAAAGCCAAGTACTGTTGATATTAAGAGAAATAATAATGATTTTGAAAGTAATGCCATCTACATGCTTAATTATTTTTATATAACAATTTTTATGATATATATTTGTAATTAGCTCTTAACTTTCTATTTATTATTGTTGTTATTTACGTTATTTAAAAAAATGTTATAAAAAATATTTATAAATTGCAAGGTTATGAAACGTACCAAATTAAATTATAATATAAACTTATATCCTTTGTTTTCTTATATAGAATATACATTTATAGAAATGTAATCCATAATTTTAATATCACAACGAAATAAAAGTAAAAACAACATACTTATACAAAAAAAATATAAACTGTACCGTAAATTATTAGATATAAGGGTTAAACATAATGTTTTGATATCAAAATGTATATTTTTTTTTTGGTCGTTGTGGCTTAATTGGAAAGGACGATACAGAAAAGTAAAAGTACAGATGCAGTAAGTGAATGATTATTTATGAACTGTTTCCATATTATCTTTCGAAATATAGAACAAGACGCCTAAGTCCGCAACTTAACATGGAAATTGGGGAGTGGAGCACTTTTTTAATCTTTTTTTGTATGTCATTTCGAATAGAGTGTGTAATCACCTGGTGTGGTAATGTGTACTTACTTACCTCCTGTCTACTCTGCTGCCTGAAAAATACGTTAATTTCTTATAAGACAACAAAATTGTTAAATTTTAAATTTTTTGAAGAAATTGACGAAGACTTAAATAACATGTATCGTAATAGTTTACGTTAGTTTTGTTATCTTGGTCAGATTAGTCATCATATCGTTAAGTCAATTTTTGTTCTTATGATGAACGAAAATTGATCTAACTGTTAAAGTTTCAGTAAATTGTTTTAGAAATATTTTTTTATATTGGATTTAATAAACTTTACATTATTGTTAATATTTTTTTTATTATTTTTACTATTAAGCTAATTTGAGTTCATCAATTAACTATCGATGAACAAAACGAAAAGATCTTATAGGACTCCTCGGGAGTATAAAATGTTTTTACTATCGAAGCCAGTTTTTATTGTGAAATCATTCGGGTTACTCTTAGATCTGAAGTTGAAGTGATGCCCATATTTATGATCCGCAATAAATTGAGACTACATTATTTTTATTTAGATTGGTTGAAGATTGAACTTTGCACATTTTCTCTCTCTCAAGAGTTCTCGTAAAATTATATATCTAGAAGTACAATAATATGGGATATATATGTATATATTTTGAATAAGCTTTCCAAATTCAAGCAGTAATCTGCCTAAAAAGTTATAATTAACTAGATCTAATAATAAAAAAATACAATAAACAAAATAAAAGATAATTCTAATCATATTTCATTGAAACTTATAATTGAGTGGCGATATCCAACGTTGTCAGAGCTAAGAAAATGGAAATTAAAAAATTCTCTTTTCATCTTCTCCGACTGGGAATTGAACCCATACACCGTACCGTTTACAGGCAGATGCTATGCCTCTGCGCCACGACGGTCCTCTTTATGTTTATTTTTTATTTACTACTAATAATTAATTGTGGCTTTTATATGCGTGATTGTATAGTTGTACACCGTATGTGTGTCCTTGGTATATGGCAATAATAAGATAAACTGTTCAGTTATATAATGTTTTATAATAGTTATTTTCAGTATGATATTTTACTATCAAACGCTTTATCTATTGTACATTTATTACGCGTTCAATCATATAACAGCGAAATAGAACTACTTCCTGATTAAGAGGCAGTAAATAAAATATTGTAATATAAGTACATATAAATGATATTAAATTAAAATCCAAAATATTAATAAGCATACAAAAATAAGTTAAAATAACCAGAGGAAGTCTCTGGATTGTCGAAAATAAATAACTCTAAATAGTTACATTAGATAAAAATAGAGAAACTCGTTCAGTATCTTGTATCTTTTCAAAAAG
>JAZFAU010001184.1:0-19857 GCA_037178615.1 Dione vanillae
GACGTACCCGTGAGCATGCTCTCGTTGACAATGGCGGAGCCGGTGAGCAGCGCCGCGTCACACAGCATGGGGCATCCGTGCGGCGGTACCACCAGCACGTCCCCGGACACAGCGCGCGACTGTCCACCCTCCTACCACCCCATAGCTCCACTGTGTCGTGAGCTTCTACTGTTGCGCGGACACTTTCTTGATTCTAGAATTATATATATCGTTACGAGTCTTATGTCGTGGACCGTCGTGGCGCAAAGGCGCAACGTCTGACTGTAACGCAACGATTTCTGGGTTCGTTTCCACTCGGGCAAAAAGATTTTTCTATTTCTATTTCTTCGCTCTGGCAACTGGGCAAAAGCGTGGCGTTGAATTCCGCCACTCAACACAAAATGCCTCGAAATGCGGAAAGCAGGGTCGGAGAAGGAAAAGACTGGGAAAACAAAGTAACTTCACACTAGGTTCCTATGGTTTCTGCAGTTCCCTACCTACCCTGCCATGTGCGGGACAAAGAGTGAAGCTAAATAAAAGTTTTTTAAGCAATGAATTAATGTCAATGGGGGCAGTTGCACGAAGCTACGGCCCGTACTGGAAGGGAGCTACCCTTAAGATAGTTGTTGAGTGATTTATTCATATGATGTAATGATTAGGGATATCTGTTCGAATACGCTCGAAATATATGTGTAACTATACCTTTTAAACATGTTTTTTTTTTTAAAATTTTAAACCACTTTTTTTTCCCCAAACAATATTAATATTTATCTCCCAAACTTGTAAGGACTAAAGAGAGCTAATAACTTATTAAAATTTTACAAAAATTAGGAGCCCCGCCTCTACCAATAAAAATTTGGGGCCCACTTTAAAAAGAAATATGTAGCAAATTATCGAATTTCATGACTATACTAATAATAATATTTTTTAAACTTAACTGCATTGTGTACTTCATATTCACAAGTTTTATTATAAGATTCGTTTTTTTAAACTAAAATTAATAAAAATTGAAATAACACATCGTAACTAAGGGTAATTTGATTGAAAATTTTTATTATACGTTTCGGCCAAGAGGCCATAAAGTAAAAGTATCACAAATATTGAAATTTGCCCTTGCCGAGAATGCTATGCGAGAATTTGTATGAATATTTGTATAAAACATTTGTTTAAATGACAGTACAATGACAACATCAATATTTATAAAACAGATACAATATTAAAAAATTATGAAATGTGTGAAACCAAACCAAGTCAAAAAAAATGTTGCAAGATTCCTTTAAAAAACTGAAATACGAGAAAGTACAAATTTTAATAATAAATTAAAAAATGTTACCAAAATACCTTTTTCGTCGTATAACAGATGTGGCAACCCCAAAACGTAGACATCAAATAATGGCAACACGTAATAATAATACGGCCCCCCAACCACACGGCTATTGTAAATATTTGAAACACGTAAAAGGGATTAAAAAATTTCCAAAAGGATCAATGTCAATGATTGCACTGGGACTTTGATTTCGTTGAGGCCGTAAATGTTTAACCTAAAAAAAAAAAAATTCAGATTTAAAAAAAAACAATGTCAATTTTTTTTTAAAAGGGCAATTTTTTTTTATGTAAATAAATTGAACTTCGATAAATGTTATGACTCAACAAATTTAGATAAGACGAGTTAAAAAAGTCTATTGTTACAAGTTTCATCAGTATCATATTACCAAAAATTTTTGTTTCAACTTATCAGTCTCGTTTAGTACTAAACTTACAACAAAATTGAAATTATAAGAATAGTAATAGCGACTATTTTATTAATATACAATAAGTAGACTCCCGTATAGCACGATTTATACAACGAAATTTCATACAACGCGTTAAAAAAAGTGCGACCACTTTTTTTATATAACGCGATTCCCGTATAACGCGCTCATTATTTGCTTTTTATGCACTAGTTTTTTTTAATTTTTTTGTGTTTGCACGAAGTAATTTTATTTTCTTTGTCATTTAATTACATATGCATTTTAAATTTAGACTTGATATAATAATTAATTTTTAAAAATATTTTTTTTATATGTGTAATTTTCATATGAATAAAAAAAAGTAATTTCTTTTAATTAATATATTTTTTTCAAATATTTCATTCGCGTTATACAATTTTTTTCTCGTTCAGCGCGATTTTCCTTTAAAGCGATTTCATACAAAGCGTAACATATTGCTCGCGTTATCGGGAGTCTACTGTATATACAAGGACTTTTATTTATTTATTTCAAAAAACACAATAAGGCTATACTCCACACGAATGCCTCGAAAAAGGCGGAAAGCAGAGAAGGAATTTTTAACACTAGATTCCCAAGGGTCCTGCCATTCCCACTGCCTACCCTGCCATGAGCGAGTACAGCGAAAGAAAAAAAATAAAACCGTTAACGTTTTTTATAAAATTAAACTTACATCCTTAACCGTCTCTCCGAGCACGGGGCCTCGCCGCATGGCATGCAACTGTACGCAGGAGGCACCGCGTTCGTTTCCCCGCGAGACGCTCCACTGAGCACGGGGGTATCCCATATTAGATATTTTTTTTATGTCGGAAATATCTAAATTGCTGTACATCTGTGAATAGTCGATAAAAAATTTTTTTCATCAATTTACATGATATACAAAGACGCAATTTACACGTAAACAAAAAAAACCCGGCTTCGGGTTAGACTACGAAATAAAATTTTTATTTACATGCACCCATGAATGCGAGGATACCCTTATCTAAAAAATTACTGTGTTAAACATCTCTATTGATTTTATTGTAGAGAAATTTTAGAAAAACATATAAACATACATACACGCACGTACTAGGAGGCGTGAAAAGCTTATCATCATCATCATCATTTTATCTCATCATACGACAACTCGTACACTTTTTTCTACTTTATTTTTAAGTCGGTTAAAAAAGTTAATATTATGTTTAATTATATATATGTATCAAAAGCTGAAAGAAATGACTTTTTTAAAAGAACCTGTTTAAAGTATTTATGAATATCCTGCCCTTTTTTTTTGGAATCTTTAAATTTCTAGTTTTAGTGTTTAAAGATGATCATTATGAAACTTAAATAAACCTTTAAAATAAATTTCTCACGAAATTTATAAAACCTTATAAAGAATAATCTAGATACTTGGGGCATTTATTTTAGTAGTTCTGGCTACAAGATAAAGCGCGGCTTTGGGTTCCGCCACTCCCCACATGCAAGATACGAGTGAAGTTTAAATTAAAAATTGGGGGCCCAAAAAATTTAAGTAAATTTTTTAATTTTTAAACTTTAATTTTTTTCTTTAAGGGAAAAAATATTTTAAGTTGGTTTTTAAAATTTTAAAATTTTAAATTATTTTTATTTTTAAAATTTGGGAAAATTAAACCCCCTTGGGTTTTGGGGGGGGTAGTTCTAAAAAAAAAAAATTTTGGGAATTAAATTAAAAAATTATATTTTAATTTAAAAAAAAATTTTTAAAATAAAATAAAAATTTTTAATTATTTTTTTTAAAATTTTTAAATAAACTTTTTTTAAATTTCTTAATAAAATTTATATTATTTTTTTTTTTTTTTATATATATATATATATATATATATATATATATATATATATATATATATATATATATATATATATATATATATATATATATATATATATATATATATATATATATATATATATATATATATATATATATATATATATATATTGTGTTCGGAAGCGTTTCAATTGCGTACACTTAGAGAGGTTAGTTTTTGACTTAAAATTTTACTTTTAGTACAGTGTCAAATATCTCGAAAAGACGGAGGCAGAAATATAGCCGATTTACGAACTTGAACAGTTCTATTGATAATTAATAAAACTAATTCTAAAAGTTAGCTATTTTATCGGTTTAAAAAATTCTGTCTTTTTAACATAAAAATATAATTTTACTATCCCAAATTGTTAGACTACTAATACGAAGCGCGGGTAATCCCCAAATGAAAATAAAAATAATGTTATAAAAATTAAACACAAGCTTAAAATATTTCTTAAGATTTATTGTTTAAAATACAATTTACTATATTGTCCCAATTTTATATTTAAGCTTCACTTCGTATCTTGCATGTGTTGAGTGGCGGAACTCAACGCCGCGCTTTATCTTGTAGCCAGAACTACTAAAATAACTGCCCCAAGTATCTAGATTATTCTTTATAAGTGTTATATATTACGTTGAGAAATTTATTTTAACAGGTTTATTTAAGTTTTCATAATGATACATCTTTAAACACTAAAACTAGAAATTTAAAGATTCCAAAAAAATGTCAGGATATTCATAAATACTTTAAACAGGTTCTTTCAAAATGTCATTTCTTGCAGCTTTTGATACATATATATAACTTAAGCATAATATTAACTTATTTTAACCGACTTAAAAATAAAGTAGAAAGAGTGTACGAGTTGTCGTATGATGAGATAAAATGATGATGATGATGATAAGCTTTTCACGCCTCCTAGTACGTGCGTGTATGTATGTTTATATGTTTGTCTAAACATTACTCTACAATAAAATCATATAGAGATGTTTTAACACAGTAATTTTTGAGATAAGGGTATCCTCGCATTCATGGGTGCATGTAAATAAATTATATTACGTAGTCTACCTGAAGCCGGTTTATTTTTGTTTACGTGTAAATTGCGTCTTTCGTATATCAT
Source organism: Dione vanillae (assembly GCA_037178615.1). Taxonomy (NCBI): domain Eukaryota; kingdom Metazoa; phylum Arthropoda; class Insecta; order Lepidoptera; family Nymphalidae; genus Dione; species Dione vanillae. The sequence continues at coordinate 4,689 of JAZFAU010001184.1, forward strand.
GTAAATTGATGAAAAAATCTTTATCGACTATTCACAGATGTACAGCAATTTAGATATTTCCGACATAAAAAACAATATCTAATATGGGATACCACACGTGCTCAGTGGATGCGTCTCGCGGGAATCGAACGCGGTGCCTCCTGCGTACAGTTGCATGCCATAGCGGCGAGGCCACCGTGCTCGGAGAGACGGTTAAGGATGTAAGTTGAATTTTATAAAAGCGTTAACGGTTTTATTTTTTTAGCTTTACGCTGTACTCGCTCATGGCAGGGTAGGCAGTGGGAATGGCAGGACCCTTGGGAATCTAGTGTTAAAACATTCCGTTCTCTGCTTTCCGCCTTTTTCGAGGCATTTCGTGTGGAGTATAGCCTCTATTGTGTTTTTTGAAATAAATAAATAAAAGTCCTTGTATATACAGTAGACTCCCGTATAACGCGAGCAATATGTTACGCGTTGTATGAAATCGCGTTAAAGGAAATCGCGCTGAACGAGAAAAAAATTGTATAACGCGAATGAAATATTTGAAAAAAATTATATTAATTAAAAGAAATCTACTTATATTTTATTTCATATGCAAATGTACACATATAAAAAAAATATTTTTAAAAATTAATTCATTATATCAAGTCTCAATATAGAAATGCATATGTAATTAAATTGACAAAGCAATATAAATTACTTCGTGCAAACACAAAAAGATATAAAAACACTAGTGCATAAAAAGCAAATAATGTAGCGCGTTATACGGGAATCGCGTTATATAAATAAAGTGGTCGCACTTTTTTTAACGCGTTGTATGAAATTGCGTTGTATAAACTCGTGCTATACGGGAGTCTACTGTATTGTATATATAATAAAACTAGTCGCTATTACTATTCTTATAATTTCAATTTTGTTGTAAGTTTAGTACTAAACGAGACTGATAAGTTGAAACAAAATTCTTGGTAATATGATACTGATGAAACTTGTAACAATAGACTTTTATAAACTCGTCTTATCTAATTCGTTGAGTCATTAACATTTATCGAAGTTCAATATTTACTTTACATAAAAAATAATTGCCTTTAAAAAAATATTGACATTGTTTTTTTTTAAATCTGAATTTTTTTATTTTTTAGGTTAAACATTTACGGCCTCAACGAAATCAAAGTCCCAGTGCAATCTATTATGACATTGATCCTTTTGGAAGTTTTCAATCCGTTTTACGTGTTTCAAATATTTACAATAGCCGTGTGGTTGGCGGAGCCGTATTATTATTACTGTGTTGCCATTATTCTGATGTCTACGTTTGGTGTTGCCACATCTGTTATACAGACGAAAAAGGTATTATGGTAACATTTTTTTAATTTATTATTAAAATTTCGTACTTACTCGTATTTCAGTTTTTAAGGAAATCTTGCAACATTTTTATGACTTGGTTTGGTTTCACACATTTCATAATTTTTGAATATTGTATCTGTTTTATAAATATTGATGTTGTCATTGATACTGTCATTTAAACAAATGTTTTATACAAATATTCATACAAATTCTCGACATAGCATTCTCGGCAAGGGCAAATTTCAATATTTGTGATACTTTTACGTGTATGGCCTCTTGGCCAGAAACGTATAATAATAATTTCAATCAAATTACCCTTAGTTACGATGTGTTATTTCAACCTTTTATTAAGTTTAGTTTATAAAAACGAATCTTATAATAGAAACTTGTGAATATGAAGTACACAATGCAGTTAAGTTAAGAAATATTATTATTAGTATAGTCATGAAATTCGATAATTTGCTACATATTACTTTTAATGTGGGCCCCAAATTTATATTGGTAGAGGCGAGGGCTCCTATATATTGTAAAATTTCAATAAGATATATTAGCTCTCTTTACGTACCTTACAAGTTGGCAGATAAATATTAATATTGTTGGGAAACAAAAGTGGTTAAAGTTTTAAAGAAAAACATGTTAACAGGTATAGTTACACATATATTTCGAGCGTATTCGAACAGATATCCCTAATCATTACATCATATGACATAAATCACTCAACAACTATACTTAAGGGTAGCTCCCTTCCAGTACGGGCCGTAGCTTACGTGCAACTGCCCCGATTTGACATTAATTCATTGCTTAAAATACTTTTATTTAGCTTCACTCTTTGTCCCGCACATGGCAGGGTAGGTAGGGAACTGCAGAAACCATAGGAACCTAGTGTGAAGTTACTTCGTTTCCTAGTCTTTGCCTTCTCCGACCCTGCTTTCCGCATTTTCGAGGCATTGTGTGTTGAGTGGCGGAATTCAACGCCACGCTTTTGCCTAGTTGCCAGAGCGAAGAAAATAGAAATAGAAAAATCTATCTTGCCTGAGTGGAAATCGAACCTAGAAATCGTTGCGTTACAGTCAGACGTTGCGCCTTTGCGCCACGACGGTCCACGACATAAGACTCGTAACGATATATATAATTCTAGAATCAAGAAAGTGTCCGCGCAACAGTAGAAGCTCACGACACAGTGGAGCTATGGGGTGGTAGGAGGGTGGACAGTCGCGCGCTGTGTCCCGGGGACGTGCTGGTGGTACCGCCGCACGGATGCACCATGCTGTGTGACGCGGCGCTGCTCACCGGCTCCGCCATTGTCAACGAGAGCATGCTCACGGGTACGTCACATCTCCTCATTACCCATGCTTGCCTGGTACCTGTAGGTGAGGTGCTGGTAGAGCCGTCTAACAGCATTGTTTACCTGCGCCGTCATGGACAACGAGAGCATGCTCACGGGTACGTCACATCTCCTCATTACCCATGCTTGCCTGGTACCTGTAGATGAGGTGCTGGTAGAGCCGTCTACTAGCATTGTTTACTTGCGCCGTCATCGACAACGAGAGCATGCTCACGGGTACGTCACATCTCTTTGCGCATGCTCGCCTGGTACCTGCAGGTGATAATGCTGTTAGGCACACTGTGATATATTATTAGCTTTGTAGGTTATATGGCTTGAACCAAATTAATAAATATGTACACGTGAGTTCAAATCCTTTGACTTGTGAATGCTAGATTTAAAATATATATAGAATATATGTACAAAGAGATGTCAGCTGCAGCTTCCTTGCTGTGGTCAAACGTAAATAATATAAGATTTATTACTTAAGGGTAAAAAATCGAAATCAATTTACCTAATTGTATTTTTTCTTGATATCTTCAATTATAATCAGCAGTTCTTGATATTGGTGATTTCAACCAAACAATTTTTTTGAGCTTTGTATATAAAAGTATAGATGTTATTTGTTGTAAATTTATAATATATATTTTTATTACTAATATATAATATAGTATATAATTTTCGGTTTCAGGTGAATCCGTACCAGTAACAAAGACAGCCTTACAACGTATTGACAAGGAGTTCTCTTTGAAAGAGCATAGTTCCAGTGTACTTTTCTGTGGCACTAAAGTGATACAGACAAGATATTATAACAATGAACCAGTTAAGTAAGTTTATTTTTTATGAATACTTTATATAAAATATTAAAAAAAAAGTATTAGATAAAGTATTTTATTTTTTTTACTTTATTAAAAATATCAATTATAAATTGTAATATCCATAACTTTATGGACTAATTTTAAGCAATTCATAATTTTTTAAACTAAGTTCATTAATTTAAACTATTATTATTATTATTATTATTATTATAGCTTCACGCTTTATCCCGCCCATGGCAGGGTAGGCAGAGGGAACAGCAGGAACCGTGGGGACCTAGTGTTAAGACACTCCGTTGCTTAGTCCCTGCTTTCTCCGTCCCCACTTTCCGCCTTTTTCGAGGCATTGCGTGTTGAGTGGCGGAACTCAACGAATTTAAACTACTTACTAATAATTTTGTTTGTAATAGTAAATATAATTAAAAGCCTATAAGGAATAGACAATAAAAGGAACTCGACTCATTTTTATATAGATATTTAAATATTAATTTATGCATATATATTAAGAAAAATGATGAAATAATAAAAATGTAAATTAATATTTTCTTTTCCTTTCAGAGCCCTTGTGCTACGTACAGGCTACAACACAAGTAAAGGGGAGTTAGTGAGAAGTATTTTATATCCTGTGCCGGCCGACTTCAAATTTGACAGAGATTCATATAAGTTCATATTTATTTTGGCCTGCATTGCTGTCATTGGGTTGGCTTATACAGTGGCTTTAAAGGTTAGTTATTATTATCTATATATTTATGCATAGAATTTGAATTCTAAATTTATATATTTATGTTGTGAAAAATGCAGACATCCGCGAATAAGCATAAGAACTTCTTTCTGCGGGAAACCCGAAGCCACCCGAAGCCTTTGGATCAGTTTCACTATTAGCTTATAAAGTCCTAACTCCTCGCGCTGCAGACGCGACTAAACGCGACTAGACAGACAGATGACATTATCACATATTCAATAAAAATAATAAATATATTAATATTTTTCAAATTTTTTTTTTCTTTATCTCGCACATGGGAGGGTAGGCAGACGGAACTGCTGGAACCGTAGTAACCTAGTGTTAATACAATCCGTTGTTTGTCGACGATCCTCGGTTCCGGCGGATTTGGGAGATTTTAGGCTTCAGGTTAAAAAAAAAGATTCTCATCTTCTTTAACCCCAAACCACCACAAGCTGATAAGCCCCAACCCCTCGGCCCGCAGACGTACCGCCAGATGACGGCGCGCGACGTGGTGATCAAGGCGCTGGACATCATCACGATCGTGGTGCCGCCGGCGCTGCCCGCCGCCATGACGGTGGGCCGCCTGTACGCGGTGGCGCGGCTGCGGCGCGCGCGCGTGGCCTGCATGAACACGCGGGCGGTCAATGTGAGCGGCTCGCTGGACTGTGTGTGTTTTGATAAGGTTTGTTTTGTTGTTGTACGTTTTGTTGTTTATACGTTTTTACTATAAAATATATTAAATACATTGAGATACTTTTTTTATAGCTTCGCACTTTTATCCCGCACATTGCAGGGTAGGCAGAGGGAACTGCAGGGTCCGTGGGAACCTAGTGTTAAGACACTCCGTTCCCACTTTCCACCTCTTCCGAGGCATTGCGTGTTGAGTAGCGGAACTCAACGCCGCGCTTTGCCTAGTTTGCCAGAGCGAAGAAAATGGAAATAAAAAAATCCATCTTCTGCAACTGGGGATCAAACCCAGAAACCGTCGCGTTACTGGCAGATGTTGCGCCTCTGCGCCACGACGGAGATATTTTTATATGATAATAATGGTGTTTTGATAAGGATGTAGTATCCAGGAAACTTGTACGCTTCGCAAGGCTTGAGAGACGTCTATACATGTATTTGTGTAAACAAAATGGGTGACTTGATTTGCGAGAGTTTGCAAAAGTTTGATACGCACGTTTTCATGTTGATTATTGGAGGTTTTAGAGGCTTGCCAAACTTTGTTAAGGATGCAAATGTTTCATATTTTTTACACATTTAAGAGAATATGACTATGACTTTGCACAAAATCACTTTTAAGATGGCAAAAGCCAGTATCACTTACCTTATATACCTTTTATGCTTAATGAGACTAGAAATGAAAATATATTTATGTAAAAACATTTGACGCAGACATATAGAATATCAGTTGGTGTTATTTTAATATGTTTCATCTGTAAGGCTTTAACAGAGTCATAATGATTAAATATAACAACTTTTTAACAAAAAAAACTAATTACATCACAATAACAACTACACTGAATTACTTGAAAATAATTATAAAAATTTCATTAATTTTAAATTTCTTCACGAACCTCCTCTGCCCCCAGACGGGCACCCTGACAGAGGACGGGCTGGACATGTGGGGGGTGGTGCCGGCGAGCGGCGCGACGTCCCCGCCGCTGCTGGCGCGGCCGCTGCGGGAGCCCGCGCTCCTCAGCGACCTGCACGAGCTCAAGATAGGCATGGCCGCGTGCCACAGCCTGACCCTGCTCAACGGGGAGCTGGCTGGCGACCCCCTGGATTTGAAGGTATGAATAATATATATATTTTTAAGTATTTAAAACAATGTGGGCCGTCCGTGGGTTCCTGGCTTTTTACGGAATCTAGTTTCGGTCAGGAAATCATCAGGGATACCTTCGAAAAAATTATTAGAAGTTTTGTTTTTAATTTCTTTGACATTAAGTCGGTCACTTATCGTTCTAAGACCTTCCTCGACCTTATTATGCTCTTCTGAAAAGCATTCTAAGGTCGTCTTTTGGTGTTTCGCTTTCAGTATTTTCACCTTCACTGACTTTTCCTGTGCGCCCACCACTTATATTGAAAGGATAGAAGACTCCTTGAATAGACCTCATACGCGAGTGTGACGACTGGTGAAACTAAAGGTCCACAGCCATCACTATTGCATTCGGTTGTAGTCTCCTCAAAGAATGTTTGTGTTAATCAGGAAATGCTCGCCCAGATAAGAGAGAATGTTATCGAACCACGGATTTCCTTTATTTTCCTTTATCCTAAAGCCTGATCCAAAGTAAGGCCTAAGTATTTTATTTTGCGCTTTTTGATGGTTTGCATAATTTTTCGGTGAATGTTGACAAGGTGGAACACAGTTTCGTGACAGATATGTGGTAGCGTATTTGTGGCAGCACCACATCTCGAACGCCATTGTACGTTGTGTAATAATATAAGATAATGGTCAGGTGTACTAGATTCAACCTTTATGTGTAATTGTAGGCAGCAGAAAAATATCCTCATTTTGTTGAACCCCCTTCCCCCTATACCCGAATCCCCTTCTATACCCGAATTATCGTATAATACCTCCAATCAATCACAAATTATTTGTGCATGAAACATCATTTAATTTTTTTTAAGATGTTCGAATCAACTGGCTGGCGGCTGGAAGAACCAGAAGTGCCAGAAAATGTTAACTATGAACTTCTAACTCCTACGGTGGTGAAGCCGAGGGGAGCTGCTAATATTAATGTTGACGATTTACATGTAAGTTAATGTATAATATTATGTTCTTTTTTAATTTGTTAATACAAAAAAGTTATGGCTGTCGATATTTGATAGTGTGTAATCCTTAATAAAATATGACATTTAAATCGAATGTATATACATGAAAATATCGTTTATTATTTAAAAAAAAATATTTTTTAGTCTTTTTTTAACAGTTTTTATTATATCGTTGGTTTCTAAAACGCTCCTCTCAATTCAAATCGATACTATTAATAGAAGGACTTATTAATATATATACTTCTACCCAAAAACTCTCTTTGCGTTAATAAATACTTAAAAGTATATTAAAGTGGTTATTTGTATAAGCAAACTAATATTAACATCGAAATATCAAAATGTACGCAATTAATTATTGATATAAATTTCATTTCATTTGAAATTAATAAAAAAAAATTGCATATAAATATATATTGTAATATCGTACGAGAATATTTTTTATATAAATGTCAATAATGTATAATTTAATTATATATGTACATATATATTGCAAGGCGGAAAGCAGGGAACGGAGTGTCTTACACGCTTTTATCCCAGGGTAGGCAGAGGGCACTGCAGGAATCATAAGAAACTAGTGTTGAGACTCTTCGTTGCTTAGTCCCCGCTTTAAGACTTTTTCGAGGCATTGCGTGTGCGGCGGAGCTCAACGCCGCGCTTTGCTTAGTTGCCAGAGCGAAGAAAATGGAAATAAATAAAAGAAACTCTTGTTTTTTAGGAGTGTAATAAAGATTTTTTATATGTATACCATTCGAAGGTGCCTCTAGAAGTGGGTATAGTGCAGCAGTACCAGTTCGTGTCCAGCCTGCAGCGCGCGTCCGTGGCGGCGCGCCTGCTGGGCGAGGACGTCGTGCGCGTGTACTGCAAGGGCGCGCCCGAGACCGTGCGCGCGCTCTGCAGGCCTGAGACCGGTGAGACTGTGGAGGCCTAGTGTTGAGACACTCTGCTTTTTTACTTTTTTGTGGCGTTGTGTTTTATGGTGGAAATTAAATGCCGCGCTCGGCTTGGAGGCTGAGTGAAGAAAATTGGAGTACACTACAAACCTTCGCTTTTATAGGCAGTCTTTTTATGATAACTTTTTTATTTAATATGATAAAGTGCATAGAACGCTTTCTATAGGCAATATCTTGAAAATTGAGAGAATGATGTTCCCTTTTCTTACAGAAACAAATTAAAATATGTATACAAAATATACGTACGTATATTGCTGTATAGGTATAGAATGCTTTATATTTTGATTTATTATATCCGTCGACTCAACTTTGTACTATATCTTACGTGTAATTCATTCCACTGAAGTAGAAATATAGTTATTTTTTCCATCATTTTCTTTCTTTACGTTAAAAACACAGACACATCTTAACTGATATATAAATCATTTTTGATATGAAAAATATTTTTGTTTTCAGTTCCGGGTAATCTGAACGAAGTATTAAGTTCGTACGCGGAAAAGGGATACCGAGTGATAGCTATGTCTACGCGAATTATTGAAGCCACGTTCAAACAGCTGCAGAAAATGAATAGAGAAGAGGTATTTATATTATTTTTATTATCATACTTACTATTTTTATAATTATATTATTACTACATGTTTGAATTAATATTTTTGTTTGGGCTATCTATCTATTTTATAGACATGCTTAAATTAAGGAAAGCCATCGGATTTTATGGATCATTGCATCATATTAGTTGTTTCATTGGAAATAAATAACTACGTTTCTATTTCATTGACTATGCAGGTGAAAACTTTGACATGTGCTAGTATAAGTATTCGTAAATATCAACAGTGTCATTCGCCATTATCAATATTGTCCAATATTGTTTAATGACAATACTATGCTATGCTGTACTTACTGTGCTGTAGATTCTTATTAGGCTATGCTGAAGTTTTTATATGCTTGTTATAAATATAAGTATTATATGATTTATTTATATAGCATACTTTCGATACATTTTTTAGTTCAATATTTGTTTTAGGTGGAATGTGATCTAGAATTTCTGGGTTTGGTCATAATGGAGAACAAGCTGAAGCCGGCCACCACCAGTATTATAAGGGAACTAAAGGAGGCAAACATACACGTCGTTATGATCACAGGTAGTTCACGTTTCACGCTTTATCCCGCACAAGGCAGGGTAGGAACCATGGGATCCTAGTGTTAAGACACTTTTCACCGTCGTCACATGAAGTGATTATTAGTATGTATTTACACATTCTGGTGAAACACGGCGTTGGGTTCCACCACTCAACTTAGTGTTAAAACATTTCATTTTTCATTTTACGCATGTATATGTATTAAAGATATTGAGTGATAATAGTCACAATCTTAATAAGTTAAGTATAGTATTTTATTTACAAACAAAGTTTTCCGGGATTATTTATAAAATAAAACATTGAAGTAGTATTATAAATTACATTAAAAAGTATAGTCTGCCTCTTTTATACTGTAGAGCGTCGATTATCCGAACTAATTGGGGGACGTGGGTGTTCGGAAAACCGGTATTTTCGGATAATCGAACTAATGTACATATATATTGATTCAGTCATACAAATTTACGTACAGGTAAATGAAAACCATATTATTTACATTTATGAATATCTTTAATGACAAATAGGAAATAAACAAAAAAAAGTGCAGACAATCTTGTAGTCAAACTAGTGTTTACTAATTACAATTAACGCTTAAAAAAATCTTGAATCTTCGTCTGCCGAAGCAAGCCTACCCGCTTACGAGAGGCTAGATCACGTACTTTTTTGAGAACAGATATTTGATACTGGTCGCTCTCGGCCTGTGTTTCAAACCAGCGCAAGGCAATATCTAAGCAAGTAAACGCTTCAGAAGCACTAACTATGTTTTCATCTTCATTATCTGAACTTGCAGTTGATGTGGTGCTAGTGGTGGCGTCATCCTTATTAGTCATGAGGTCTAAAATTTCGCTATCCTGCATAATTTGGTACCCGGGATCTTCATCGTCGATATCCATCCATTCTTGAACCTGTTCTTCATCACATTCGTGGCAATCGAGATTTTTGAGCATATCTATCATTTCAGATACATCTTCGTGTTTCTCATTTACACATCCAATTTGAGGATCTCCCTCTATATCCAAAACTTTATTCCACGCTTTTTTCAAGTTCTGTTCTTTTACACTGTCCCATGCTGCTCCGATCATATAGGACGCGTCTTTTAAATCAATCTTTTTATGATTTCTTATCAGGCTTTCTTCTCCATCCTCTTCTTTTTCTAAAAGTAACTTACGTAACAATTCTTTTCTATAATACCGTTTGAAAGTCTCAATAACGCCTTGATCCATGGGCTGTAATAATGAAGTCACGTTAGGTGGAAGAAACATGACTTTTACAAACTCATCTTTTTCATTTAGGATATCACATGATGGATGAGTTGGGGCGTTATCAAGAAGCAATAATGTTTTCTCTCTTTTACCATTTTTCAATTGGTAGGCTTTTACAGAGGGTATAAAAGTTTCTACAAACCATTCCACGAAAATTGTACTATCCATCCAAGCACTCTTTTGCGAAGTATAAACGATAGGCATGGCAGACATATTAACGTGCTTGAAACAACGTGGTTTCTTACTTTTACCAATTACAAGCATGGGCAATCGGTGGCTGCCAGTAGCATTAGCGCATGCTAACGCAGTGATACGATCCTTGCTTATTTTAGGACCAGGTGCTGCTAATTCACGACGTGAAGCAAGAGTTTTTCGCGGCAAAGCTTTCCAATTAAGCCCGGTTTCGTCTGCATTGTAAACGTTTTCCAGAGCGTAATTTTCTTGGTTCAGTATATTCCTTAGTTTGATTTTGAATGATTCAGCTGCTGATGAATCAGCAGATAGTTTTTCTCCTTCTATTTGAAGCTCACGAATGCCATGTCTTGACTTAAATCGTTTTAACCAGCCTGTGCTTGCTTGAAAATTAGACGTCCCTCCTAGTTTTTCGTTAAATTGAACTGCTTTTTCACACAGTATTGGGCCAGAAATAGGTTCTCCTTGGCATCTTTTTTGAGTAAACCACTTAAATACAGCATCATCTAAATTCGTGTTTGAGGCAAGCTTCATCGTTTTACGACTCGAGGATCCGTCAGAAGAATCGAGCTGGGATATAAAGTTGCTTATGCTCGTCTTTTGTTTTTTTATATCCGTAATGGTAGACTTACCAACTTTGTATTCAATAGATAACTTGGTTGCAGATTCGCCTTCTTCCAACCGTTTATTAATCTCGTATTTATCTTTCATAGAAAGGACAACACGTTTACGTTTAGGCATTTCAAAGAAAGAGTTTACTTTCACGCGGAAAAATTTTGTTTATCGACTAGCAGTTACTAGGACGTACAATAACGAAGTAAACAAGTCGCGACAAGTGTGCGAAAACTGACGCGCGGGCGGGCGGTGGTGAGAGGTGGGGGCATTGACCCGCGCGTACTATGTTCGGATAAGCGGTCGTTCGGTTGAGCGACGTTCGGATAATCGACGCTCCACTGTAGTACAATAAATTATATCTTGTCTATCGTGTCGCGATATTTCCGTCTCTGTACAGACGGCGAATTTTTTCAATACTGCGGCGTTTAGTTCCGTTTACCGATATAGAGTCTAATTTCAAGCGTATATTCTAAAACAAAGCGTTTTGGTACTAAGTTTTCTTTACCTACCTTAATATATAAGAAATATAGTGTAAATCTAAAATATAAAACATACTATATTATAAATTATGTTTTATAAAAATGTCCTGTTCAATGTACACTAATTATATTTTTGATATGTAATGTTGGCTACGTAATAATAAAAAATAGCAAACAAAGATAGATTAAATATTTGTATGATTTTTTAAACTTTGAACGGTTTCCATGAGGCGCACGTTCCAATCCCGCTGCGTTTACATATTTACATGTTGCGTTAAGTATTTTACCAAACTACTTTTAATGTGTATTATACCTTACTTGTAATCCCCAGGCGACAACATCCACACGGCAGTGAGCGTGGCGCGCGAGTGCGGCATCCTGGCGAGTGGCGAGCGCGTGGTGCAGCTGGGGGTCGAACCCCACACCCACCACTTGTATTGCGAGAGCTCTATACAAGGGGTCAGCTTGACATATAATTTTTTTTAAGTCTTCACGCTTCATCCTGCACACTGCAGGGTAGGCAGAGGAAACTGCAGGAACCATACGGATCTAGTGTTAAAACACTTGCTTAGTCCCTGCTTTTCGCCTTTTTAGAGGCAATACATGTTGAGTCGCGGAACTCAACGCCGCGCTTTGTCTAGTTTCCAGAACGAAGAAAATGAAAATAGAAAAATCCTCCTCAAACTTATGTTTTTATTTAATAGGAATATATAACACATTGATAACACAAACAACAGTTATGTAACAGTTATACAATAAAAAAAAAACAGTTATTTGTGGAAAGTACAGTAGAAACTCGACGATCCGGCCCTCAGTTATACAGATTTGCGATTATCCGGACTACAAGCCAATTGGGTTAAATGGACCTACAAGTCGTATTTTTGAAAAAGTGGCAATGGAAAAAAGCCTAACCCAATTTTATTCATATGTATGTACTTTTGTTTATCCGGACGCCTTACAACGATAATTAGTCCAGTTAATCGAGTTTTTACGTTAGTCTTATTTCATGATATGAATATAATCGCACATTAAAATCTAAGCTGAATAAGTCACCAATATGTGGGTTAACTTAATCAATGATGGTGGTAATGAATTTAATTTACTAACTAAGTAAATTAAAGTACATTTACATACATTACATTAATTGAATGAAAACAAGGCACATATTATAAATATGTGAGTGTAGCCACAGCTTTTGTTTTATTATTTTTTTTTTATCTAATAATATGAATGACATTTCATTTTCTAGTAATGACAAGTAATATGTCTGTGTGTCAAAAAAGAAATTTAAAATATTATAATATAAGAAAAGCAAAAAATGAAATATAATTCAAACTAGGATCTCTAAAATAAAAGTTTATAATATACAAGTAAATATATAAATTATTTGAAAATTAATTTAAATTCCAGATTAACGTAGGAGGCCGTAAATCCTTCGACCGTGAATGGCGGAGCATCGACAGCGGACACGGCTCCTGGTCATCATCACGTGATGCGGAGACACCCTCGGGGGAGGCGAGGTACAAGATTGTGATGACTGGCGATACTTGGAAGGTTTGTTAATTATTTATCTGTCTTTTGTTCGTCTGTCCTGCCATCTCTAAACCTTCTCATCACCTAGAAAATTTGAACCTCTGAAAATCGCAAAATCTTATTATTTTAGCTTGATGTTCAATTTAATAATCAAAAGTAGTTGCAAAATCTACTCGCTTTCTACAAATAAAATATCACTTAAATATTTTTATGGATGAGGAGCGTTTATATTTCGATTTGTGTCAAAGAAGTTGGACGAAATAATTTGAAATTTGGTACTTATGTGTTTTCGTTGTACTGTAAATTATAATTCTGGACCGTTGGTAATACACGTGCAGCGTAGAGATGAGCTGTAGGCCCATGCCTTACTTACTTATTTTTATAATTTTCAAATTGTTAATCCACACTAAGGCTACGTGCTTGTTTTTTTACAACTTATTTCGTTGTAATTATATAAGGATTTTGGCACAACGTGATGAAGAACGCATGGCTCAGTGATCAGAGCGCTTGCACGGTTCCCAAGAGTTCAAATTTTCATATATTTTCTTTAAGTATTTTTTACTTACTGAGTCACTCACTCACTCACTCACTCACTCACTCACTCACTCACTCACTCACTCACTCACTCACTCACTCACTCACTCACTCACTCACTCACTCACTCACTCACTCACTCACTCACTCACTCACTCACTCACTCACTCACTCACTCACTCACTCACTCACTCACTCACTCACTCACTCACTCACTCACTCACTCACTCACTCACTCACTCACTCACTCACTCACTCACTCACTGTCCCGTCCGCAGGAGCTGCGCGAGTCGTGCCCGCGCGCGGTGGGCGGCGTGATCGCTCGCGGCGCCGTGTTCGCGCGCATGTCGCCCGACCAGAAGCAGCAGCTCATACTGGAGTACCAGGCCCTGGGGTACTATGTTGGTGGGTGATTGGTTTCTTTTTATTTTGTTTTGTTTTAATAATATAAATGTTTGGAAAATTGTACATAAAAGGAGAGACTGTAGAAGAGGAATGAAATTTAGTATTTAGATTTCTGACTATTTGTACGTAGAAAAGAGGGAGAAACCGTGATACTATATTTCTTTTAAATATTAAAGTTTTATTTAAAAACGTTGTGCTCTAGATGATGCATAAATAAAAATTAATTTCATAAAAATAAAAATAATAAATATATTAATATTTTCCTTCTTTACTTATAAGCTAATATGAAGGAGATTAAAATTTTGTAATGGTTTGTTTAGGTATATTTTTTTTCTACTATAAATAAAGCAATAAATGTTACAAAATTATTTTTATTACAATCACCATCGGCAGGTATGTGCGGCGACGGTGCCAACGACTGCGGGGCTCTAAAGGCAGCACACACGGGGATTTCCCTTTCAGATCTAGAAAGTTCTGTAGCAGCCCCCTTCACTTCCCAGCAGCAGGACATCTCTTGCGTCTCCCGAGTCCTCAAAGAAGGAAGAGCAGCTTTGACCACTAGCTTTGGAGTTTTTAAATTTATGATAGCTTACTCCCTCGCCGAATTTTTTTCTGTTGCCTTCCTATATTATTTCGACTCCAATTTAACAGATTTTCAATTTTTGTTCATAGATGTCGCTCTAATAGTCAATTTTGCGTTCTTTTTCGGCATGACTGAAGCGTATACGGGCAAATTGTGTAAAATACCGCCTTTGACTTCTCTATTGGGGATGGTTCCCATAGTTTCGTTGTTGGGCCAGTTGTTTTTGTTGGGTTTAACACAGTACCTAAGTTATTACGCATTGACCATGTTTCCTTGGTATGTGCGACATACTTATGAAGGAGACGAAGCGAACGAGTGTTGGGAGAATTACGCCATTTACACAGTGTCCATGTTTCAATATATTATACTGGCAATAGTTTTCAGTCATGGCTCGCCTTACAGAAAGTCGGTCATAACGAATAAACAGCTAATGTCTAGTATAGTGATAATGACTTTAATTTCTATTTATATAACGATATCCCCGCCGCTATGGCTTTCTCAGTTTCTACAACTAAGAATGCC